>CM068350.1:35840144-36025144 GCA_034769755.1 Odontamblyopus lacepedii
AGTTTAAAGTACAAGATAATAGTTCTGTGCTCCAAGTTAAAAGGTTTATGCACGTGGCAAAAGTGTGGGGTTATTCCAGACTCTGTCCAGCCACGATACCTGCATGAAGATAAGCCCCATCAAACGCAAACCTACAGAAAGCTATGACTATAAGCCGTCTGTACTGTTTCGTGCTGCAAAAAGTTTTGTTTGTGCTTCTTTAGTTTTGGAGAAATTAACGATTCT
The DNA here is from genome assembly GCA_034769755.1 of Odontamblyopus lacepedii. Classification (NCBI taxonomy): domain Eukaryota; kingdom Metazoa; phylum Chordata; class Actinopteri; order Gobiiformes; family Gobiidae; genus Odontamblyopus; species Odontamblyopus lacepedii. The sequence goes on from CM068350.1 coordinate 35,840,370, forward strand.
TTTACAGGTCAAACTGGGGTCAGACCCACAGGAAAGAAGAAAAATGCTCAAGCGCCCAAAAATGGAGTCAGTCGTTTGTGTGCTGCAAAAAGTTTTGTTGTGTGATTCTGGTTCTTCAGATATTTGCAGTTTTATTTTGGGTGATAGCGTCGTCAGAATTACTCAGAATGTGAAACAGCCTCAAAACAGGAAGAAAATTATAGAAAATATTTATATATTTGGTTTGTGCTGTTTTGTGCTGTGACAACTTTCATTTGTGCGAGTTTATTTCTAAAATTATTCATTGTGTTTCTGCAATAATTATGGGGCGTAATTTTCACCTAGTGGCAAAACTAGTGGCGAAAAATAATCTGAGGCTGTGGAAAAGTCTGTTTTCAGTCTTTAGTAAATTTGCTTTTGGTTATATTTTATATAATAATACAGACTTTTCCACAGCCTCAGCCCCTGTTCAAACCCTCCTTCCGGTTTGCAGTACGAGGATATGAAACCGTGCTTTTCAACTTCACAAACCTGATGTGATGTGCAGGAGTTTGATTAAGCTGCATAATAATCTTATAGTTTTTACAGGCTTTTCCTTATTTGTAATCCAATAAACTCCTATTCATTAAAGGTGCATTGTGTCACTTTTTCTGGTTTGGGGTGCCCGTCGCCTGCTTGTTTTCTCTAGGATCGCGTCATTTTCTGCCTGGAATGTCCCACAGTGTGACATTAAACATCTTTGCGAATTACATTTATTATCTAATTACAGGTGGTTTTACTGGCTCAAAGCTACCTAGAAAAACAAGAACTAACTGTGAGCAGAATTAGCCTCTCCATAGATCTGACCTGCAACTTGGTCTGGTTTGAGTCATATGATGATACAAAGGTTTTAATACCATACTGTGCGACGTTCCAGATAGAAGAATATTTAAAGAATAAAAGATAGTACTATTTTATTTATCCAAGCTTGTAGAAGAATAACCAACTGTGTGAAGCTGCTGTGAGCTTTAAAGCTGCACTGTGTAATTTTTCTGGTGGACTGTCAATTACTTTTCCCATGGAGCTGGTAAAATTGAACTCCGGCACGTCTGAAACTAAAGTCCGTTGCTAGAAGTGGTTGAATTCTGTCAGAAGCCAAAAGCAGCTGAGATCAGTGTTTCCTCGGTGGAGATCTCACTGTGGCAGTGAGTCTGTCAAGACAACAAACTAGTGTAGTGATGGGGGCAAGTTCTGAACTTCTACGTAAAACACCAATTTGCTTCACACTGAAGGAAGCTTAACACCACTTTAACCCATCTTTACAACAGCCCACGAGTCTAACAAACAAAAGCGCTCTGCCTGGTTCACTCGTTGGTATCTCAAAAGACTACGATCGCTGTTAGAATGAAATGCTTATAATGAAGTTATTTAAAAATGTACATCAAACAGTCTCATGGTGAGGCAGGCTCAGAGGATGAAAGAGCCTGTGGCCAACACTATCTCTGCTAAAACCCAGATGTAATGACCTCTTGTGACCTCAGCAGTACTGAGCTAGAGTTCCCATAAGTAAATTTGTACTATCTGATGAAATGTAAAAACAAAGTCATGATATACTTCACTATGTTATCTGTGGTAAAAGCTTAACAAGAGTATGTATCACGTTGAATACGTTGTCTTTGTACTGACATGATGGATTGTTGGAAATTAATAAGAACCGTACTGCAAGGGAGGGGCTTTGGAAGAGCAGCGTGAGCAGCAGCCTAGAGAAAGCTGCAAGCTGCGTCGGCCGGGCTCTTCCTCGATGCAAAGGCTTACGTAAAAGAGAGAACTGACTCAGTGGTTTAATCCCAATTGGTAGGAAACTGGAGTTTAAATGTCAGAAATACTTTCACTGGATTGTGATTGTATAAAAATTATGACAATCGCCGATGTGTCGCTTTCTAATCCCGTTTATTTACAAGTCAATTATATTTTTGAAGAAACACTAAAAAACACATTCCCGAACCATTTTCTTTCAACAACTTTCAGTTTCTCTTCTTCTTCACCTCTCAGTAGTCGCATCTTCACTTGTTGCTTCTGGGCGCTTTCGAGCCTGCGCCGCCGCTGGAGCTCTCGACAGTCGAATCTTTTGGGCTTTTATTGTCTCTGTGCAGTAGGAAATCACCAGAGGGAAGTGCTAAAGGTGCTTATAAAGTTGTTTTCTAACGTTTCCAGACACTAATGAGTGAACCAGGCAGAAGCGCTTTTGTTTGTTAGGACTTCGTGGGCTGTTGTAAGATGGAGTTAAAGTGGTGTTAAGCCCATCGTAGAAGTTCAGAACTTGCCCCCATCACTACTGAACTAGTTTGTTGCCTTGACAGACTCACTGCCACAGTGAGATCTCCACCGAGGAAACTACTGATCTGTGCCGCGTTTTGGCTTCTGACAGAATCTCGACCTCCTCCTAGCGACTCGGACTTTAGCTTCAAACGTGTCAGAGTTCAACTTTAATGCTTTGGTTTAAATTGTCCACAGTGCGGACAAACTAATCTGTCTTGCATTTATTTAATCTACAGAGTGTTATTTATAGCGCCAAAAATATCTTTAAAAATACATTCATTCTGACTTGAGGCGGGGTCGCCTCTCCCACAAACTTATTTAGGGTTGCGCAGTCTCCATGGAGATTCACAAGTTTATGGTTATTCTTGTGCAGTGCAACTGTAAATATTTTTAAGTATTCAGAATGAATAAAGGAAATAAATAAGAAAAGAGGTTTTACTGCATTGTCTAAAAAGGCGGTTAGTTATTAATTACTTACTGAGGAGTCGTTTTTTCCCACATTCCAAAAACTTTATTCTTAATTTCTTGCACCTGGACCCAGTGGTGGAAGAGAGTCCTATCATGAAAAAATACATTTAAGTAAAAAAATATATATATAAATGTACTTCAAGAGTAAAGTAAGTAAAGTATTTTTTCTTGAAGGTTTTGAGATCTAATGAAACTTCCAGATGTAGTGATTTCAATACAGATTTGTGTTTTTAGGTTTTGTGCAACAGAAACAATTGAATCCATGGATTTATCCAGATGTTTTTATTTGTGTATTTTTGTTTGCTCAAAAAAGTGCACATGTTAAAAAAATAAATAAATAAATTTAAAATAATAATAAAAATAATAATAATTATTATTATGTATTATTATTATTATTATTATTATTATTATTATTATTATTAATAAATACTTTTACTTTTCAGTCCGGATCAAAAAATGTAGTAGGGGTAGAAAGTACAGATATCTGCTCTCAAATGCAGTGAAGTAAAAGTAAAAGTATTCACTGTAAAATGTATAAAATACCTAAAATGTGTAATTAAATACAGTACTTTATGACTTTTTACTTTGTTACGTCTCCACCAGGAACCTTTTACTTTGAAAGGCACTTCCGCTGGTTCTGTTCCGGTTTCGTTTCTGGTCGAGTGTGTTGGAAATCAAAAGTTACGTCCTCACGGGAAATTCGGTAAGTTATGAGTTTATGATAATTTTATCACTTCTCGTGACTCAACGCTTTTTAAAAATAGATAGGCCTGTGGGCTTTTAAAATAGGCCCGTATAAATGACCTTAACATTAAGAAATATTTATTTATTTAGAGGCAATAATTACTCTGTATCAGTGACACGCGCACACGGATCTGGACCTGGATCTGAATGTGATACGGACTCTCTGTGGTTGTATTTGTGCGTTTACATCAGCACTGTGCTCCTGGGGCAGTTCTGTATCGTGTGAAAGAGCTCAGGTCCATAAAGACTTTTAATTAGTGCTTTGAAATATTCTTCTGAAATCCTGGCGTTTTCCGTGTTCAGCCCGAACAGAGGGTAATTAAAAGTCTGCTCTGCTGTTACTTTCACTGTAGACCTGATACAAGCGGCGAAACGCTCCCGGTCGAGTTTGACCGACTTTCCCACTGACAAACAGCCAGAGCCGCACACACGTCCTGCTGGAGCCGCCTGTGGAGCCGTTTACGCGCGGCTGTGGTTCGCGAGGTTACGCGCGTAAACGCTGACACGTAGCGGAGCCAGGGCCTGACCACAGAACTATATCTATGGGCCTGACAGGGTTTGGCCAAGACATTGATCCCTCTCCTCGATCCAGCTGTCAGTCAAACGCTCCGTATTAAACGGCGTCTCAAAGTTCAGAGGCAAAGGAAGAAACCACAGAGCAAAGCTGAGAGAGGATTCAGAGCACAGATACAGTGAGTTTGTGCTCCACAGGTCCAGGGACAGTAACAGAGCAGGTTTGACATGCTGCATGATCCTGAATTTGATATGAAGACGAATACTTATATTTAAAGACAAAATATAAACATCGGTATCTGAACAGAAAAAGCTGATTCGGTGCATCTCTCCTACTTTGGACATTGTGTTTTTATTAAAGCAGACCTACTCTGCCTGTGTCTGCAGGGCCATTATAATTTGGACACATTAAATCACAATATTCACCTAAAATGAATTTAACAAAAAACAAGTTTGCTGATTTCTGCGATCGAAAACAAAGTGTGAGGCGCTGTGGGCCCCTCCTGTGGAGAACTGCTGATCATTTGAACCAGAATAACTACACGACGCTGAATCCTCCATGTATCAGATTAAGAAACTGATACTGGAGAAGGACGTACAGAGCAGAGCAGTGGGCGTGGACCAGGGACGGTGAAAACGGTTAGATAAGAGCAACAGCATCTTGAACACAGGAGAATAAAGATTCCTCCAACAGGAATCACTCTGATTAAAACTTCAGAGGGTCAAAGAGAAGGAAAATACTGTAACATGGTTAAAGCTCGGAAAAGTCTGTTTTCAGAATAGTTCTGCTTTAATCAAATCCTCAAACTACACTTTTCTTTCTTTTCTCTTGAAGCTGTTGTCATGAACTCCAACCTGATGAGGCTCCAGCAGAGGGCGCTGTGCCAGGAGCTGGGAGGAGAAGTGAAGCTGAAGCTGCTCTTTAAAGCTTCCATCCACGGCTTCACTGGAGCAGCGTTTCATCAGCGCTGTGGCGCCCGCAGGCCCCTCCGTGTCTGTGGGATACAACAGCTCGGACACGTGTTTGGAGGGTACACCAGCGCCCCTTCAGTCAGACACAACAATATGTCAACGACCCCAAGGCCTTTCTCTTTACCTTCAAAGGAGATGCTCTGCTCAAATATCCACCACCAACAAGTGCCTACGCTGTCAGAATGATCAGTAACACCGGCCCATACTTTGGAGAAAATCTGGTTCTCATGAATGGAAACGCAGCTGTTCACAGTAATCCAGGAAAATACTACAATTTTCCTGCTGCAGAAATGCACGGCAACGACTTGCAGCTGATCGAGTGTGAGGTGTACCAGGTGGAAGGTAACTCACTTCTACAGCACCTGTCATAGACCTGTTACAATCATCACTACATCGACTTCACACAAGTTGGAACTAAATATTAGTGTCTATTTTCAAAGAAGTAATTATGACTTCCTGTGAGGCTTTTGTTTTTTATTTACAGGTGGAAATGGGCGTCTATAGACTTGAGCTGCAGAGGGATGAACTTTAAATTTAGAGATGAATTCTTAAGCATCTCATTTATGTGTCGCAGCTCATGTTCATTAACAATACTTTATGTACTGTACGACAGTTTCTGCTTTAGTGTCAGGGGCTTAATGACATCTGTATCATCACTTATCCTTTATGGTTTCATTGTAATATATCCTACTTCAGAATTTGTTATTGTGGTTTTGTGACAGGTGTGGACATTGAACCTGTTAGAAAACCATATTGGGGCGATAATGGTGTGTGTTTGTCTCTAATGTTCCTCATGTTGTGTGTGTGACAGAGAGCGCGGAGCTGGAGAAGCCCTGGAGGCCCATGGTTTGGCTCTCAGAGTAAGTGGCCAGTGATGCAGTCTTCATTTTACTGCGCGACTCTCTCAACATTATTCATTCTCATGTACTGGGTGGTGTTAAGCTTCTATTGTAACAGCCCCTCCCACCACCACCAGTCACTCATGCACACACACACTTTCATACTAGGCAATGCAGGTGAAGTGATTTGCCTGGACTGAGGCATCGATTGGCCTGACAGCAGCGCTTCCGTCAGTCTGTCCCAGGGCAGCTGTGGCTACAACAGCATCTTACACCACCAGGTGTGGGGTGAATGAACAATGCTCCGTTAATAACGCTCTGTAAAGTGTCTTTGGGGACATGTGTCTGTGAAAAGCTCTATAGAAATAAAGTTACTTTACCAAATGAGCCATGCAGCTTTAAGTTAAGTTTCTGTAAAACGTAAACAAATGTGCACAAAGCTCGGCTGATCTGTCTTCTGCAGCTTGTCTGTGATGTAGCCCAGAAACCATCTATTCGTTAATAGTTCGCCAGTCTTCATTATTGAATCGCTACTAAATAAATAAATAAATAATCAAATGTTTAAAACCCTTCATGTAAAGTATATTGATAAGGGACCGGACCTGTAAACTGGAGAATTTGTTGTAATCCACTGAAAGAGCTGTCCTAGTGAGCAGAAATATTGCTTTTATGCGTTTTGTCTTTTGTGTTGTTTTTTTGTTTTTCGATCTCTCTTTTTTTTAATTACTGTACTATTTCTTTTGTTAAAAATTGCCATATGCTTGGTATCCTAATTTTCTTGTAAATAGGGTTTGGCTTCTATAAGTGTTACTTCAGCCCCTAAACCCCTTTGGTCATTGGAAATTCTAAATGTCCTGTAATATGTAATGTTGACTGAATGACTAAAGAAATAAACTACTAAGTAAAAAACTAAAATGATCAAAAGTGATTCAATAATGAAGGCTAGAGACCGTTTCAAAAAAACATTTCAAAAAAGTTGTCAGAAGGTGGCGAACTTGGACGCAGGCCGTGGTGAACGCTTGCATTCATACAGCGATAACCTGTGAACCCCGGTGATTTCCACAAAAAAACAGTTGGCAAACGCATCAGTTTGCGTCGCCTTCCAGTGTGAAAGGGGCTGAAGTGTTAAAACAGCTGTACTGTCCCTGTGCAGGAGGAGGCTGGAGCTCATGGACACCGCTCTCCACGTACAGGCCTCTCTGCAGCTCTGTGTCCAGAGGTGAGGGTGCTGCTCGTGGGGCCCGTGGGTGCTGGGAAGTCCAGCTTCTTCAACTCCATCAACTCTGTGTTCAGAGGTCATGTGACCATCCAGGCCATGGCAGGAAAGCAGCGCCACCAGCCTCACCACACAGGTACTACACAAGACTCTTGTGACCACGAGTGACGCGACTGCCCCAAACCCAGACCACCGACTTTTCATTGGCCGATTATTATTAGTAATTAACAATGGTGATTATGAAAATACATCAACATCGTGTAGAGCACTACTAAGCCGACACCTCTAGAGACGGTTCAGTGGGGGAAGGCGGATAAAGTCCTTCTCCTCAATGCCCCGTCCGGGCCGTGGCTCCGTGTGCAAAGGGAGTTTGGGTGGTGAGCAGGTTGCTCCTGGACCGAGTGGCTTCCTCCAGGCACTTTGGGAACGCTGCTAGGAGTTTGGCCCTCATACCGGGACCCCACGGTCTCGACTGGTGCCTTCAGTCATTTTACGCCCAGCTTTTCAGCTGCTCCTACAAACTTGATGCAAGTCCTGCTCTACAGACCGGGCTTGTGGCCTGGGTGAGGGCCGCACCTGATCCTCCTCCGAAGACTGATGAGCATCTCATCACCAAAAAATGCCATCATGTCATCTTCATTGGCACTTGCCAAAAAGCTCCCCTAAAGACTCTGAATAACATCATACTGAGCAGCAAATTAAGAAAAGTAGGAACAGTAGAAAAATATCCTGCAAATGTCTTGCAAAGTATTTCCCTGATATGAATGTCACTTCCTTCATTATAAATATCACTTCCTGCTCAACTACTGCTAATTACGACTACCATATATAGTTGAAATGACTCGTATGTAAGAGGAGAAGGTTTGTACGTGAGAGGAGAAGATACAGAATGAATAATGTCTTGAACGGCCCCTCATAGTTATGTGTCCTCATCAGTTTCGCACGCGACTCAGTGAAAGCCGGGGCGCGAAGGAAAGCCGCTGCCAATCATCCTGTGTGACACGATGGGATTGGAGGACAGCACAGGGGCGGGGCTTGACATCGATGACATCACCAGCATCCTCAAAGGCCACATGCCGGACGGTTACCAGGTAAAACAGTCTCCTTATTCAAACAGATGTTATGTGACGATGATCTAAGCCACTATCTTCACCTCCTCCTCTTCTCCTCCTCCTTGTCTTCTCTTCTCTACCTCCTCCTCAGTTCAACGCCTCTGCTCCTTTTCACTCTGAGACTCATGGATATCACTCCTCTCCTGAGCTCAAAGACAAGATTCATTGTGTGGTCTTTGTCCTGGACGGATGTAAAATCTCCATCATGCCCGAAAAACTGGAGGCCAAACTCACGGCTGTGCATCGAAAAGCCAACCTGCTGGGTCAGTGTGCGCCCCTAGTGTCCATGTGCGGTGTGTACATGTCTCTGAATGTGAGTGTCTGTGCAGGCATCCCTCAGCTGGCCCTGGTCACCAAAGTGGATGAAGCCTGTCCAATAGTGAAGGAGGACCTGACCAGTGTCTACAAGAGCTCATATATCAAGGACCTGGTAAGGATTCTTCATTATAATCAAAATGAACCTGAAGTCTCTGTTACATAATCTAGCAGCATATACAACACATCAATGATGTCTATACAAATATGGACAGGGCAATGTCTTAGGAACAAACGGAAGCCTCCTTTTTTAATAGAAATACAGCAGTCACAGAGGGCTTAATTTTATACACACCCTCAAAATCCAAGTGAAATAATGACGCAGGCTAATCCACTTTGCCAAAATAATAATAATACTAATGATAATAATGCATCAGTTTTATGTAGCACTTTTTTGGACACTCAAAGACACTTTACAGAGCATTATTCATTCACTCCAGACCCGATGGTGTAAACTACAATTGCAGCAGACTGGGGACAGACTGATGGAAGCGAGGCTCTAATCTGCACCATCGGCCCCTCCGAACACCAACACTCACGCACACACCACTTTCATACTAGGCAATGTGGGTGATGTGCCTTGCCTAAGGACACAAAGATAGTTTTGCAACTGGCGCCCCTGTGGCACCTGACTTTCCCAGTGGTCTCCCATCCAAGTACTAACCAGGCCCAAAATGTAATTTCTGCAACTCAAAAATGCTTCTCAGTCTGTTGTGTGGGCCCGACATGCTTTTACACATGTTTGACAACATCGTGATCCGCTCCTGATGAGGCGACGGATGAATTCTTGTGGGATGTCCCTCCAGATCTGTGTAAGGGCATCATGAGCTCCTGTAGAGTCTGGAGGAGCAGCCTGGTGACGTCTGGACCCAAACATAATGTCCCAGAGGTGTTCTAACAGGTTTAAGTCAGATAATCGTGAGGGCCATTCAGTTGTGTCAATCCCTTCATCCTCCAGGTTCTGCCTGCAGACTCTTTCACATGAGGCCGGGCACCGTCCTGCATCAGGAGGATCCCAGGACCTACTGCACCAGCGGAGGGTCTGACAATGGGCTCAAGGATTTCAGGACCTGATGGCAGTCGTTTTCTAGTCGGTAGATGTCTGTGCGTTCTTCCATGGATCTGCCTCCTCAGACCATCACTGAAGTCTATTTCTGATTGTTTGGGCAGAGAAATTCACACCAGTGTCCTGCTGGAGGTCATTCTGTAGGACTCGGGCAGTGTTCAGTCTGTTACTTCTTGCACAAAGCAGCATATGGGCCAACTGATGGGTCCTACTGATGGGTCCTACTGATGGGTCCTACTGATGGGTCCTACTGATGGTATTCAGTGTTTTGGAGATTTTAAATCTCCTCTTGACGGCATGTCCGTATGTGCCATCCTGATTATAATAATCATGTGTATTTGTCTAACGAGGGATGGTGTGATCTAAGGAGATCAACACCTATCTCAAAAAAAGAGATTTAACTGACTCAAAAACAGTAAAAAGTCCTTCAGAGGGATATTGAGGCATGTTCACAGAACCATCAAACGTTTTGTTAGTCAACAGTGTCGCAAGAAACATGTTGAGAAAAAAGGACACAAATTAACTGCAAAAGATTTAAGACGAATCAAACATGAAGCTACCAGGAGCCCATTATCCTCCAGCACTGTCATATTACAGAACTGTAGCCAACCTGGAGAGCCCAGAAGGTGTTCAGTGCTCAGAGACATGGCCAAGGTGAGGAAGGCTGAAACCCGACCACCACTGAACAAGAAACATGAGCTGAAATGTCAAGACTGGGCCAAGAAACATCTGAAAACAGATTTTTCAAAGGTTTTATGGACTGATGAGATGAGAGTGACTCTTGACGGACCAGATGGATGGGCTTGTGACTGGATCAGTAATGGGCACAGAGCTCCACTTTGACTCAGACGCCAGGAAGGTGGAGGTAGGGTATTTGTTACAGGCTGGTATCATTAAAGTTGAGCTTTTGGACCGTTTTGGGTTGAAGGTTGACTCAAAATTAACTCCAAAATCTACTGCCAGTTTTTAGAAGACACTTTCTTCAAGCAGTGGCACAGAAAAATCTTGCATCTGTCAAGAGGACCATGATTTTTATGCAGGACAATGCTCCATCACTGCATCGAAGTACTCCACTGTGTGGCTCTAGTGAGAAAACAGCCGAACCTCTGAACAGCGTCTTGAGGCTGTGGACGCTGCTGATCAGAAGTTGATTGTCAAAAGATCAAGAAACTGACAGATTCCATGAATGTCTTATGACCATTATTGAGAAGAAGGGTGGCTGTATTGGGCACTGATTTTTTTTTTATGTCAAAAATGTTAATTCACCCCTATGAACTAACATCGAGGACCATGATGTCCTCCCTCCTGTGGGCTCCACTCACAGAGGGGGTCATGGGGGGGTCGGGTGCACAGAGGACGACCAGCGAACAGCTGCATCCGCGACCCAGTCGGATGAAACGGAAGAAGACGGACAGATTGATGGAAATGTTAATTTGTAAATTTTGAGTTGTTTACTATTCTGACAGATGAAAATAAACAAGTGAGAATGGAAAATTTAGTTGCATAATAATTCTTTACATTAATTGTTGGCCAATAACTGTGCACACCCACATTTTCTCAAAAAGCCAAAACTTCACTTTTAATTTCTTAAATATTCAGGTGTGAGGTTTACAAACATCTTGTATGGGCTGAGAGCACTGTAGTTGTTCAATTATAAAATTATTATTATTATAATAATTATGCACACAATGTGATTACTTTCTCTCATTACTGCAATAATAATAATTGCTTTTATTCTGTCAGTTGGGCAGTTCATTTCTGGTCATGTTGCTGGTGAGTCACTACAGAACATAAGACAAAGCCTGCACACTTACTTACATTGGGTTAGGTTTTACTTCCATTTATCTGCCTGAAGAGAGGAACCAACGACTGAGGGATTACACAGACATAATAATAATCATATTTTCTATCCATGATGCTAATAGTGTTTGTTGTTTAGCTGCAGGATGCCAGTGCTCGCCTGGGCCTGCCTCTGTCTTGTGTCCTCCCTCTGAAGAACTACAGTGAGGAGCTGGAGCTGGAGGTTCCTGTGGACATCCTGGTACTTTCAGCTCTGCAGCAGATTCTACGATTCACCGATAGTTACTTCGACGACTTCAGCGACCGCCTCAACAACTCCGAGGTCAAGTAATCGCCTCGTACCACGAAGCTCACTCCAGAAGTGTTACCCCGACTGTAAATGTCGGCACATTGCTTATTTATTCATTGTTGATTGGATGAGTTATGTTTTAAATCATAAAAGAAATGTTTACGTTTATTGGTGTTCAAAATAAAATACAATGCACTTTTAAACTTAAAATTTAGAGTTTGTAAATGAATTGGTAGAAAAATAAGGATTAGTTGCAGCCGTCAGTGTTTTGCTCAGTTTATTCACACGTTCATTTCCTGCAGCATTAGTCCATCAGGCTCCATCAGGGCTGGAGCTTGAGGCTTGAAGGTCGGTGAAGGTCTCTGTGGGATGGACCTCTGGTCACTTTGGGTTTTTACACTGCACAGGTGACATGCACATTCAAAGTCTGATGATTATAGTCCCCAGACTATTTAAATGGCAAACAAGACTAAATAAACAGCAAAACAGCAGGTCATTTAAATCTTAAATCCAGAAACCAGACAATAATCTGACTTTGATGTAAAAGGGCCTGAAGCTGCTGTAGGGACCCTGCTGTAGCTCTTTGTTAAAACACTTTGGATGTGGTTAAACCTCAAATTATGTTTGAGGTGCAACCACAGAACTGAGGTGTTCCTGTGAAATATACACTGTAAAATACCAACGAAGAGCCGGGTCCCCTTCAAACACCGGCTGCAGGTGTATATTTTGAGAAATAAACACCGAGTCTAATGTATTTATTTTTCTGAGGCGCAGCTCAGAGGGAACATACCGGCAGGTCATACTGGGTAAAAGAATTTGAGTACCTCATTTTCCCAGTTTTGCTGAACAAGATTTTTGTGAGGAAGGAATGAAATCGCCGCCTGGTCTCAAATAAACGCCCGGGTGATTATTTGGTCTTTTACGGTAACAGGGTTTTTGTGACAATAGGGGCTCTTCTCCAGGTACTGCAGAAGAAACCCCGAAGTATTTTTAGTAGTGGAAACCTCAGATGTCACTAGGTCCATATCTGTTTAAGGGAGTTGTGAACAGTGCGCTGGTGTTTCCAATGTCGATCCTGTGTCCATAGTCTGACCTTCTGCCTTAAAAGCACTTGTGTGGTCTTTGATAGGTGGGACCAGGTGCCTCACTGAAGGTGTTTTTGGAAACTCTCTCCTCAAGTTGGCAAAACTGGATCGACAGGCGGTCGTACTTTTCTTGCAGCGCGTTCGCCAGTGTGGCCAGCTTGTCCCTCTGCTTCCTGGTTTTTCTCAGTTCCTCGGTGTTCCTCCTTAGCTCCACTACGGCTCTGTCACAGTCCTCTTGGAGCTGTTCCTCGTCACTGTTGCTGAAGGTTCTTTTCTTCTCGAATGTCCTGATCTTCTCCCCACAGCTGATGTTTCTCCTCTCGCTCTCTGTTGAGCTCCTCCTTCAGCAGGTCTCGCTCCTGGATTACACTGGGCAGGAACACCTTCACTTTTCTGTCACTTTCTTTAACTTCAACTTCTAAAACCCTCCTCCTTTTGTTCAAATCCTTCACCCTCTCCTGCAGCATGGCCTCCTGACTTTTGGTTTCACTGTATTTTAGCTTCAACTCATTCTGTAGCTCAGCCTCTTTGGCAAAGATTTGTCGTTGCTTCTTCAGAATTTCTGTCTGGTGCTGGATGTTCAGGTTCTTCAGGTCCAGATCACGAGACGATCATTTGTAAAGTCATACAGAAGCTCTTCCTTCTCACTCAGATGTTTCTCCTTGATCTCATCTAGCTCTTTCTGATGCCCCAGTCTCAGCTGCTCAATCTTTCTCTTCTGCTCCTGTTGTAATCCCTCTAATACAGACATAGTAAAGTACTGCAGTAATACAGATGTAGTAAAGTACTGCAGTAATACAGATGTAGTAAAGTACTGCAGTAATACAGACGTAGTAAAGTACTGCAGTAATACAGATGTAGTAAAGTACTGCAGTAATACAGATGTAGTAAAGTACTGCAGTAATACAGATGTAGTAAAGTACTGCAGTAATACAGATGTAGTAAAGTACTGCAGTAATACAGATGTAGTAAAGTACTGCAGTAATACAGATGTAGTAAAGTACTGCAGTAATACAGATGTAGTAAATTACTGTAGTAGGTTAGGACGAGATCAAGAGTGTGATTGTGACAGTGAGTCGGCTTGTTCACACTCTGGGTAAAACCGATCCCATCCAGGAGAGCACCAAAAGCACTGCTGAGGCACTCACTGCTGTTATCAACATGAATGTTGAAATCTCCAACTATAACAATCCTTTCCCATTCCAAAACTAAACTTGAAATAAAGTCAGAAAACTCTGTCAGAAACTCGGCATATGGACCAGGAGGTCGGTAGATTGTTATGAATATAACAGCTTTCTGGTTTTTCCAGTTGGTGCACGGAATAGATAGTGCGAGGCTTTCAAAGGAGCGGAATGTATAATTAGATTTGAGGCTGAGAATTAGGCTGGAGTGAGAAATGACGGCCACACCGCCACCTCGACCAGTGCTCCTGGCACTTTGAAAGTTCACGTGACTTGGAGGTGTAGATTCGTTTAGTCTAACATAATCATTTTCCTGAAGCCATGTTTCAGTTAAAGCTAGAAGATCAATATTAAAGTCACCAATTAATTCATTTATTAAAAGAGATTTAGAGGAGAGGGACCTGATGTTTAGCAGTCCACATTTTACACACTTATCATTTTGTTTATTTGCGACACATGTATTTATTTTTATTAAGTTATGAGATCTGACGCCTTTCCTATCAGAGTTCAGTTGACTTTTATTTGTGCTTTTTATACATTTATTTTGTTTATTTGCGACACATGTATTTATTTTTATTAAGTTAGGAGATCTGATACCTTTCCTATCAGAGTTTAGGTGTGTTTTATTTGTGCTTTTTGTGCGTGGGACATACACAACCTCAGCCAGTCTGGGAGAATTGTTCATGCAGGGTGGCTCAGAGGAGGCCCTGTACGAGGGGCACACCCAGTCTCAGCCTGTTTGGAGCTGTTCTCGCTAACAGAGCAGTGCCTCACTAGTCTACTCTGCTCCCTAGCGTCACTGACACTCCCTGAGCTATTCTGTGTGCTAGTCTTACCTGATGGTCATCTAAGACTAACCATTATATTCTGCGCTAAGAGGGAGGAGCCAGCCGCCGTGGGATGGATGCCGTCGCTACGTATAAGCCTGGGCTTCCTCAAATGCCCTCCAGTTGTCTATGAAGACGACACCATTCTGCGGTCACCAATTGGACAACCACTGGTTGACAGCTGAAAAGTGGCTGAACATTTCACAATTGGCATAATTTGGAAGGGGGCCAGAGAAGTACACGGACTCCGACATCGACTTAGCCAAATCACAAACTGCCGCTATCTGCAACTTCACCACCTCTGACTGACCGCGCCGAGTATCGTTACCCCCCGCGTGTATAATGATCCGGCGGTACCTGTTCTTACTTCTCTTTAAAAGCCTAAGATTCCCCTCGATGTCACCCAGTCTGGCTCCAGGGTAACACCGTGTGGAAGCTGCAGGCAGTTCCACGTCCCTGACTATGGAGCTCCCTATGACTAGTGTGTCCCGCGTCCAGCTCAGGGGGCGAACCTGTTCCCGGACGGGGAGCGCCCTGCTCTCAGCCCTGTGTCCCTGGTCTCCTGGAGTCCTGCACTCAGCTATGTGTCCCTGATCTGCAGTCCTGGTCTTAGCCCTGCGCCTGCGTCTAACTGTCACAAACCTGTCCTGGTCTGGTCCCGGCTGCACGGGAAGCGCCGGGGGGCTGCTCTCGCTAGCTGCGCTCAAGCTAATGCGGTCCGCGGTCCCTGCTACTGCCTGACTATAACTCGGCTTCAGCGCCTCCAATGAGCGGATCCGCGTTTCTAACTCTGTAACCCTGGCCCCGAGGACTGCCACTACGCTGCACTTAGCGCAACTATCCCTGTCACTATCAAATAAGCCAGGGTTCTCACTCCACATGTGGCAACCAGAACAGGAAAGGGGGGCAAGAGTTTTAGCCATGATGCTAGGCTAGGCTAGATCAGGCTGAAACTACAAGCTGAAGAGAGAGGCTTAGACCACGAATTACGGAGCACTAGATGCTGAATAAACTTCGATGGTTTGACGAAGTACTCAGGCACTAGTTTAGATGTTGGATTCGTGGATTAATAGATTCAGTAGAGAGACACTAGTAATAGTGCTGCAAAACAGTGCGCGCAAACAGCTCGCAAACAGAATTCACTCACCCGGAAGTGACGTCACCGGATCCGGATCAATACAGATGTAGTAAAGTACTGCAGTAATACAGACGTAGTAAAATACTGCAGTAATACAGATGTAGTAAAATACTGCAGTAATACAGATGTAGTAAAATACTGCAGTAATACAGACGTAGTAAAATACTGCAGTGATACGAGTGACTGAAATTGTCATTTAAACCAAAGTTTCCAAACACATGAAAACAGTTCATACACGTGACACTGGACGCAGTCGTCTTGGATTTTATCAGAATTCTTGCTCGGTCTCCTCCGAACTCTTACGATTTCCGAGTTGTGGTGTCGGAGAAAAAGGGGCGTGTCAGTGCGACTCGCTAGGCAACGCCTCGGATAAACGAACGCACCATGAGACCGTCTGAAAACTCAGGGAAAATACAAAATGGAGCAATTTAGCTGAGAGACTGTTTAACAGCAGGTCATGTCAGATCCTATTTTTCTGTCAAGTTTCAGATTTTTATGTTCATTTTTCCCCATGGTGACTCCCACTGGCCCAATGAAAATCCAAATTTGAGGAGGCGCGAGTCTTTTATCTTTCATTATTTTTATTCAGGACGTTTGTTCAGACTCAGAGTGGACTGAATTCTACTGTTGATGCCGTCACTGCCATGTCCACTTTACTACCTGATCTTTGTTCTGTAACAATTTGAATGAATCCCTCACTGGGACTTTGTCCCAGGCTCGGACCTCATAATAAAAAGAATAACATAAAAATACGTGTATGCGTGTACCTTCTTTGTGAAGCTGCTCTGGCCCTGTCCCACCATGGCTCTTTTGGTGACTCTCCCCTCAAACACAGACTGCACTGAGCTGATGAAGCTGGACTTGCCCGAGCCCCTTGGTCCCACAAGGAGGACACGCGCCTGTGCCACGTCCCGACAACACTAACAACAACACTAAACCGAAACCACATCCAAATACATCAAAAAAGCCTGTAACAAATTTAATAAGAAGCCAAATCTCCCCTGGTTCAATGAAGGCTTGTGGCAGTTCTTGAAAAACAGAGATGCAGCATTAACACACTTTGTTAAATCACGCTTGAGCACTGATCGTCTCATTTTTAAGGGTCTAAGAAACAAAGTAACATCTGAGCTCCAGAAGGCCAAAGCCAACTTTTTTCTGAAGATCATTAAAGAAGCCAGAGGTAATCATAAAATCATATGGCAAAACATCAATAAACTAATGGGTAGGGACCATCCAAAAAATTTAATTGAACAAATTGAGCACAAGGGGATGTTGTGCACAGAAAGCATAAAAATAGCAAATAATTTCAATGACTACTTCATAAAGTCTGTCAACGAACTAAAACTTAAATTCACACCGGTCCACTCTCTCAATAACTCTTTGATATGTGACGCAGAACTAAACTTGGTTCCTGTAAATGAAACAGAGATAGGGAAGATACTCTCTGGATTGTCCGACTCCAAAAGTAAAGATGTATACGGACTAGACACAGCCATAATAAAGAACAATCATGAATCTCTAATAAAGCCCATAACAAAATTAACAAATGCGTCAATCCAGCAGAGCGTCTTCCCTAACTCTCTAAAACATGCGGTGGTTATTCCAATGCACAGATGATAAAACTAAAATGAAAAACTATAGGCCAATCAGCATTGTACCTGTGCTTACAAAAGCATTCGAAAAAGTGGTCGCTGGCAACTAGTGGATCACCTAGAAACCAACGCCCTGTTACATCCCATGAAATTCGGATTTAGGAAACGCCGCTCTACAGACACAGCATGCTGCTACCTCATCGAAAATATAAAACAGTCCTTAGACAAAGGAGGTGTAGTAGGAGCTACATTTCTTGACCTACGCGAGGCATTTGACACAGTTAATCATAATATACTTTTCTCCAAACTGTCCAATCTTAATTTATCTGGAAATACTCCTACTTAACCACACACACTGTAAGGATAAAACAAGCCACCTCAATCCCAAAACCCTGTACCACGGGTCTTCCACAAGGTTCAAATTTGGGTCCTGTTCTTTTCAGTATATCAATGACTTGCCTACTGTGTGTAATGATGTTAAAATACAGCTGTTTGCAGACGATACCGTGGGAGGAATATGGCCGACGTTCGACCAAACTATCATCAGCCATGGAAAACATAACACTCTGGCTGCACAACTCCTGCCTCACACTGAATGTCGATAAAACTGCAGTTATGTACTTCACTAACAAGAAAAAGGAAACTGAACATGCTGTAATGGTTAATGGGAAAACAATCCAAACTGTAACAGAGTATAAATATCTGGGATTAATGCTTGACCCTCTTCTCAACTTCAAGAAACACATAAACTGGATAAGAAAAACCCTAAAGTTTAACCTGGCCACTTTTAAAAATATCAGAAACTCACTCTCCACTGAAGCAGCCAAAAGTTTCCTCCATGATATTATCACACCTTTCCTACTGCATAACCAGCCGGTCCCAAGCGAACAAAACACATCTAAAACCACTCGAGGCTATATACAAACATGCTCTGAAAATACTGGATAAAAAAGCCAACGATATCATCACTGTAACATATTTGATAACTACAATATGCTTAACTTTGATAACTTTGTTTCCTTCTCTCAAGTCCAATTGGACTTCAAAATCGTCCACAACCTGGCTCCACCTTCACTCAAAGAGTTCATCCAACTGTCGGCTGATACGGCTGCAAGAGGAACAAGAGGCACCATTAGGGGGCAGTGTAACGTGCCTAAATGTAGAACAGCCTTTGCTCAGTCAGCTGTTTCCTTTAGGGCTGTTCAACAGTGCAATAAGCTCCCATCTGAATTACTGAGCTTAAATAAAATCTCTGCTTTCAATCGAGAAGTGAAAGCCTGGTTTTTAGAAAACAGACGTACGCACTTTTAACTGTAAGAATGAACTGTGTATGTTTATTGGGATGTATGTGTCCTTTGGTAGACGAGGAGCACTTGTATGATACTTGATGTAATGTACTGTGTGTATGTGAGGATTGGGAAAATTGAATAAATGAATAAGATAAGATATCCTTTATTTGTCCCACAATGGGGGAATTTCAATGTTGTAACGCACAGTTAAGAGAACAGCAAGAAACAGTAGCAGCAATAGAAGTACAGTTAAGTTAAAAATACACAAACACTATAAAGATCTATAAAGATAAGGATTATAAAACTATGTATAATATAAATTGCTATCTTAAAACTATATATACAATAAATTGCAATCTAAAATCTATATATACAATAAATTAGTGAATAAATTAGTAAATTAATGAAGTGACATGGGCTGCAAGTTTAAATGCACTGTAAATTTTGTAAACAGATGGAAATTAGCTGTAAAGCTAGAATCTGGTACAAGCATCTCTGCCTTTGTGCTTAATGTAACTGTACATTGTCCTTATAAAGAAATAAATGAAATGAAATGACTGCAGGGGGCGTAGGAGGACAGCCTTTGCACCAGGGCGCTCCTCTCTCTGCACCACAAACACAGCACAGACGTGCTCAGGTTAGACTGGAGCTAAACTCTAAATCAGCTCAGTACTTCTGATTATACCACCATGAAAATAAAAACACTCTTTCTTAAGACAGTCTCCTGTGATTTCCACATTAAACGCTAGAACCTTCTTTTCTATTCCCATCTGTCCTTATATCTGTGTAATCCTCAGTGGTCCGGGTCTAAACCAGGCCTAAACCAGGTCTAAACCAGGTCTAAACCAGGCCTAAACCAGGTCTAAACCAGGTCCATGGGCGTATACTGGTCTATGTGTTTGTTCTAACTTGTTCTAATCATTCTGAGATTAACAAACCAAAGAAGACACTGGGTCCCAAGAACAAGAGTTTGACATCCTAGATTCATGTGCATCCTTATTATTGAACATTTCAATATGATTATTTGGTGCAGCGTTTATTGTCATTAGGGATGGAACGATATCCAAATCTTTCTGTACCAGATTTTCACCATAAACATCTCACCGTTTCATATTTATTGACTGTGACAAAACTGTGAATCTGCTCCTTTTTCTTCTAAAAACGCTTCACAAGACTTAATCCAAAGAAAGATGTAAAAGTGCTTAGAACAGTTATTTCTTCATGTCGTCTGCACTGAAACAGGGCAAAGGATCATGGTCTACGTAGTTCCCTCTGTTTTTTTTTTCTTTCCTTTGAGCTATTTCTGCATTAGAAATATTCATTTAAGCAAAGAGACTTGAGATTCGATATCCACGATATTATTGTGCGACCATTGACGATAGATATCACCATATTTACATTATTGTTACATCCTTAATATTTAGATAATGTTTTTAGTTTTTATTGACCTATGACCATGTTCGTTTCTATTTTCTATGGCCAGTTTTAAATTCAGAGTACACTATTTTAATTTTAATAAAGGCCAATGGGAAAAATATCACGCTCTTTTACTTTGAAATGCACGTTTGCAGGTTCTGGCTCTGTTAGTTTCGTTTCTGCGGCACTGATTTAACTTAATGATTCTCTCTATTTTCCCGAGTCATTCATTCAGTTTCCTTCTTCACGCACAGACGAGGTAAGAGCGCGTTTTAACAGTAATATTTCACGCATAAACACAGACTTTTACAACAGAAAGTTTACTTGGAACGATCTTTTGTTTTTAAACCAGAGACAGATTTGGAGAGAAGAATAATCGTGGGGTGTGCTGGAAATCGCTGTTTTACTCGGTAGGTTGTGAGTTTATGGTACTTTTATTTCAGTGCCGATTCATTTACATTATAGTCCTGCGCTTTCCTCCTCTGTTACGTATTGTATTGTTTAAAGTGCGTCTTTTTCTACTTTCTCTGCTACTTTTTCTAATCACTTCTCGTGACTCAACACTTTATTTTGTTATTATTATTAATATGGGCTTTAAAATTGTTTTAAATTTCTTTAGAGGCAATAGTTTGTCTGTATCTGCGCAGTGACGCGACCTGTACTCTGAATGTGATACGGACTGGAGCCGCGCGTCCCGTGGGTTTGGGTTTGGCCAAGAAATGACCGTTAGTTTCCAGAGCGGGGCGGGATGTTTTTGCAGTTTGGAGCGTCAAAATTCATTAGGCCCGAGCGTAGAGCCTATTGTGGCCATACCAGCTCGTCAAAGCCTGATCCCGTCAGATCTCAGAAGCTCAGCAGGGCAGGGCCTGGTTAGTACTTGGATGGAGACACTGGGAATTCCAGGTGCCACAGGGGGGCGCCAGTGGCAAAAACTGTCGTAGTGTCCTTAGGCAAGACACATCACTCACATTGCCTAGTATAAAAGTGGTGTGTGTGTGAATGGTGGTGGTGGTGGTCGGAGGGGCCGATGGCGCAGATTGGAGCCTCGCTTCCGTCAGTCTGCCCCAGGGCAGCTGTGGCTACAATAGCAGTTTACCACCACCGGGTCTGGAGTGAATGAATAATGCTCTGTAAAGCGTCTTTGAGTGTCCAGAAAAGCGCTATATAAAACTGATGCATTATTATTATTATTATTAGGGCGGGAACTAAAATGACGCGACGTGACTCGCCCGTAGTGACCAGGGACCCTCGCCATGACGTAGCAATGCGCCAGAGTTTTCCCAAAATGTATAGTTTGTCGGCCAAAAAAAAAACTGGAACATTGTTCTCGTATCAGAATATTCTTATTATTATTACTATTATTATTTTTCTCCTAAGACTCCGCTTCTCTAACTTTTGGCTATTTCCATTTTCAAAAAATAAATAAAATGGCTCCTCAGCGCCCCCTAACGAGACAAAAACACATTAGAATCATGTAGAATCATGAAATTTAACACAGAAGTCGATCATGACAAGACGAGTAAAAAATATTTTTATGGCCACACCCCCTAACACACTAGGGGGCGGCCATCTTGGATTAAAGTTTGTGAAGCTGAAACGCACTCCTCCGCGGGCGTCACCCGAACGTCTTCAGATTTGGTCACATTATCTCCAGGGGCGAAACGTCAGAAAATATCCACATCCTAAATCCGCCTGACGTCTCTGAGCAGTGAAGCCACAAATAATGAACACAAGTTGTGGATAGTTACAAATTGCTCCTATTTGCTCAAACAAACTCTGATTTCAATTAAATTTGACACAATTCTTAAACTCTCTGCCCTAAAGCGACTGAATGTGAAAAAATTTAATTTGGTGCATTAGCGCCCCCTACAGAATGAAATAAAACATGACCCCCCCAAACACAATCAAAAACTCATCAAACTTTGCCAGAAGTTCAGAAATTGATTGTGATTTTTGTGTGTTTGCAAAAAAAGCAATTTAGATCAAACCCCCGTCCTGAATTTCAGCCAATCTCCATGATTAAACAGGGTTAAATAATAGCCTACAATTTATTCTCTAGCTCTATGCTGAATAATATTGCATGTTCAGACAGGCTAACTCCGAGAGACCTTACTGAGACCTTACCGAGACTTTACCGAGGCCTTACTGAGACCTTACTGAGACTTTACCGAGGCCTTACTGAGACCTTACCGAGACTTACCGAGGCCTTATCGAGACCTTACCGAGACCTTACCGAGACTTTACCGAGGCCTTACTGAGACCTTACTGAGACTTTACCGAGGCCTTACTGAGACCTTACTGAGACTTTACCGAGGCCTTACTGAGACCTTACCGAGACCTTACCGAGGCCTTTTCGAGACCTTACCGAGACCTTACCGAGACCTTACCGAGACTTTACCAAGGCCTTACTGAGACCTTACTGAGACTTTACCGAGGCCTTACTGAGACCTTACCGAGACCTTACCGAGACCTTACCGAGACTTTACCGAGACCTTACTGAGACCTTACTGAGACTTAATGAGCCCTTACTGAGACCTTACTGAGACTTACTGAGAACTTACTGAGACCTTACCGAGACTTACCGAGGCCTTACCGAGACCTTACCAAGACCTTACCGAGACTTACCAAGGCCTTACCGAGACCTTACCGAGACCTTACCGAGACTTTACCGAGGCCTTACTGAGACCTTACTGAGACTTACTGAGAACTTACCGAGACCTTACCGAGGCCTTACCGTGCAGCCGCAGCACACAGAGAAGTGTACCGCCGTTATTTTACATTCCTCACAGGAATTTATTAATGTTATTTAAACAAACAATCAAACAAAACAAAGAGGGCACTTTTTAATATGAGGCGAAAAGAGGAGCGGCTCAAGCCCCCCTAGGGCCCTATGTGTGCACATGCCTGGTCTCTGCAGTCACCTTTGTCCCCTCTGTCCACGATCTCTCTGTGGGAGCAGATTTACCTGTGTTTGCTTTGCTCCACGGGTGCGTCTCCGTTCTTTCCTCGCTTCCTTTTCCTTTATTCCTCTTCTTGATCCAGCTGTCATTCAAACGCTCCGTATTAAACGGCGTCTCAAAGTTCAGAGACAAAGGAAGAAACCACAGAGCAAAGCTGAGAGAGGATTCAAGAGTCAGAGCACAGATACAGTGAGTTTGTGCTCCACAGGTCCAGGGACAGTAACAGAGCAGGTTTGACATGCTGCATGATCCTGAATTTGAAAAAAAAAAAAAGGACTAATACTAATACTTAAAGACAAAATATCAACATCGGTATCGGAACAGAAAAAGCTGAATCGGTGCATCTCTCCTACTTTGGACATATAGTCTGCACGCCCAGTGCGCAGGTGGCAGCACCACTAAGACCAAATGTCTGCGGTGACCAGATGAGATTGGCTGAAATTCATGAGGTGGGGGGGGCGTAGTCTCTACACCACGGCCCACAAAAACACAGTTTTCCGTTTAGAACCGTTTACACTGCGATGACAGGGTGGAGAGTTTTCAAGATTTCCACCCTGGAGGCCGTTTTCAGATTTTTGCATTTTCAACCCCCCAAAACGCCGTTGGCGTCTAAACGATATGGACATCTGGAAGAATGTTTCCACCTGTTTCCACCTGTTACCGTTGTCATGTAAATGGCCCCTAAGAAACTGATACTGGAGAAGGACGTAAGAGCAGAGCAGTGGGCGTGGACCAGGGACGGTGAAAACGGATAGATAAGAGCAACAGCATCTTGAACACCGGAGAATAAAGATTCCTCCAACAGGAATCACTCTGATTAAAACTTCAGAGGGTCAAAGAGAAGGAAAATACTGTAACATGGTTAAAGCTCGGAAAAGTCTGTTTTCAGAATAGTTCTGCTTTAATCAAATCCTCAAACTACACTTTTCTTTCTTTTCTCTTGAAGCTGTTGTCATGAACTCCAACCTGACGAGGGTCCAGCAGAGGGCGCTGTGCCGGGAGCTGGGAGGAGAAGTGAAGCTGAAGCTGCTCTTTAAAGCTTCCATCCACGGCTTCACTGGAGCAGCGTTTCATCAGCGCTGTGACGCCCGAGGCCCCTCTGTGTCTGTGGGATACAACAGCTCCGGACACGTGTTTGGAGGGTACACCAGCGCCCCCTTCAGTCAGACACAACAATATGTCAATGACCCCAAGGCCTTTCTCTTTACCTTCAAAGGAGATGCTCTGCTCAAATATCCCACCACCAACAGTGCCTACGCTTTGTATATGGTCAGTAACACCGGCCCATACTTTGGACAAGATTTTGCTCTCATGAATGGAGGTGCGACTGTTTACAGTAATCCAGGAAACTACTACAATTTTCCTGCTGCAGAAATGCACGGCAACGACCTGCAGCTGATCGAGTGTGAGGTGTACCAGGTGGAAGGTAACTCACTTCTACAGCACCTGTCATAGACCTGTTACAATCATCACTACATCGACTTACACAAGTTGGAACTAAATATTTAGCATCTATTTTCAAAGAAGTAATTATGACTTCCTGTGAGGCTTTTGTTTTTTATTTACAGGTGGAAATGAGCTTCTATAGACTTGAGCTGCAGAGGGATGAACTTTAAATTTAGAGATGAATTCTTAAGCATCTCATTTATATGTCGCAGCTCATGTTCATTAACAATACTTTATGTACTGTACGTACAGTTTCTGCTTTAGTGTCAGGGGCTTGATGACATCTGTATCATCACTTATCCTTTATAGTTTTATTATAGTGTATCTTACTTCAGAATTTATTACCGGGATTTGTGACCTAGAGCCTTGACACTGAACCTGTTAGAAAACCGTAATGGGGTGATGCTTGGCGGAGCTGTGTGTGTTTGTCTCTAATGTTCCTCATGTTGTGTGTGACAGAGGGCACAGAGCTGGAGAAGCCCTGGAGGCCCATGGTTTGGCTCTCAGGGTAAGTAACCAGCCGAGTGGTGCATTTTTATAGTAATAACCTTACACTTGTACTGCACGTGTCAAAGCCCCTCAAAGTGCTACACTCTCGTCATTATTCACTCTTACTGTACTGGGTGGTGTTACGATACTAGTGTAGCCACAGCTGCCACGGGGCAGACTGACGGAATCAATCAGAATCAGAATCAGAATCAGAAAACTTTATTGATCCCAGAGGGCAATTCGTTTGCAGCTTTCACAGAGCAGTTCTCACATGCACAAACACACAGTGTGTCAGACCATTTCAGACATAAGTGGAACTCAAGAACAATATAAGAACAATATACATATGACAGTGCAAAAACCTCAAAAAACACAACCCTCAGAATTTAGCAGTTTAATAGCTGAAGGCACAAAAGAATTGGAGAAGCGGTTAGTCTTCCGTACCGGAGCATAAAAACAAGGCTGCCAATCTGCACCATCCACCACCTCCACCTCCATTCAGGCACACACTTTCATACTGGGGAATGCAGGTGAAGTGCCTAAGAATTTGCTTAAGACAGAACTGGTCCAATCGATCCTCGGACCTTCGGGGTGGGGGACCACTGCTCTAAGCACTGAGCTGTTATTATAATGTGATTCCACAATGTGGAATGGTCCAAGATCAATAAAGGCAGAAGCAACATCTGCATCTTAGCCCAAAATGGGACAGGGGTCTAAGAGCCGGCCCCAGAAAAATGAACAATCATAAATTGGGATCGAACAAGATCTTGTGAGACAAAATTTCCACAAATGGCTTAGTGCTCACAAGTCAATTTTGTGTACCACATTACCTTTATTACACAAAACTGACTCTTGTGAGCTAAAGGTCGACGGGTAACAGGTAAAAGGGGCCCGGCCGGGTACAACTCGAGGAAGTGACGTGGGGCTCCCCTCCGGGGGAGGATCCAGAAGGGGCCGGTGCAAAGAGATCGACCACCGGATCTGTGGACATGGAGACTGACTCTGTGGTGTGTGTACTGTAGTGTGTGTACTGTAGTGTGTGTACTGTAGAGTGTGTGTACTGTAGTGTGTGTGTACTGTTGTGTGTGTGTACTATAGTGTGTGTACTGTAGTGTGTGTACTGTAGAGTGTGTACTGTAGTGTGTGTACTGTAGTGTGTGTGTACTGTAGTGTGTGTACTGTAGTGTGTGTGTACTGTAGTGTGTGTACTGTGGTGTGTGTGTACTGTAGTGTGTGTACTGTGGTGTGTGTACTGTAGTGTGTGTACTGTAGTGTGTGTACTGTAGTGTGTGTACTGTGGTGTGTGTACTGTAGAGTGTGTACTCTAGTGTGTGTACTGTGGTGTGTGTGTACTGTAGTGTGTGTACTGTGGTGTGTGTGTACTGTAGTGTGTGTACTGTAGTGTGTGTGTACTGTAGTGTGTGTGTACTGTAGTGTGTGTACTGTAGTGTGTGTGTACTGTAGTGTGTGTACTGTAGTGTGTGTACTGTGGTGTGTGTACTGTAGTGTGTGTACTGTAGTGTGTGTACTCTAGTGTGTGTACTGTGGTGTGTGTACTGTAGTGTGTGTGTACTGTAGTGTGTGTACTATAGTGTGTGTGTGTACTGTAGTGTGTGTACTATAGTGTGTGTGTGTACTGTAGTGTGTGTGTACTATAGTGTGTGTGTGTACTATAGTGTGTGTGTACTATAGTGTGTGTGTGTACTATAGTGCGTACTGTGGTGTGTGTACTGTGGTGTGTGTACTGTAGAGTGTGTGTACTGTTGTGTGTGTACTATAGTGTGTGTGTGTGTACTGTAGTGTGTGTACTATAGTGTGTGTGTGTGTACTGTAGTGTGTGTACTATAGTGCGTACTGTGGTGTGTGTACTGTGGTGTGTGTACTGTAGAGTGTGTACTCTAGTGTGTACTGTAGTGTGTGTGTGTGCTGTAGTGTGTGTGTACTGTTGTGTGTGTACTATAGTGTGTGTGTGTACTGTTGTGTGTGTACTGTAGTGTGTGTGTACTATAGTGTGTGTGTGTGTGTGTGTGTGTACTGTAGTGTGTGTGTACTATAGTGTGTGTGTACTGTAGTGTGTGTGTACTGTGGTGTGTGTACTGTAGTGTGTGTACTGTAGTGTGTGTACTGTGGTGTGTGTACTGTAGAGTGTGTACTCTAGTGTGTGTACTGTGGTGTGTGTACTGTAGTGTGTGTGTACTGTAGTGTGTGCACTGTAGTGTGTGTACTGTGGTGTGTGTACTGTAGAGTGTGTACTCTAGTGTGTGTAGTGTGGTGTGTGTACTGTGGTGTGTGTTCTGTAGTGTGTGTACTGTGGTGTGTGTGTACTGTAGTGTGTGTACTGTAGTGTGTGCACTCTAGTGTGTGTGTACTGTAGTGTGTGTACTGTGGTGTGTGTGTACTGTAGTGTGTGTACTCTAGTGTGTGTGTACTGTAGTGTGTGTACTGTGGTGTGTGTACTGTAGAGTGTGTACTCTAGTGTGTGTACTGTGGTGTGTGTGTACTGTAGTGTGTGTACTCTAGTGTGTGTGTACTGTAGTGTGTGTACTGTGGTGTGTGTACTGTAGAGTGTGTACTCTAGTGTGTGTACTGTGGTGTGTGTACTGTAGAGTGTGTACTCTAGTGTGTGTACTGTGGTGTGTGTGTACTGTAGTGTGTGTACTCTAGTGTGTGTGTACTGTAGTGTGTGTACTGTGGTGTGTGTACTGTAGAGTGTGTACTCTAGTGTGTGTACTGTAGTGTGTGTACTGTAGAGTGTGTGTACTGTAGTGTGTGTACTGTGGTGTGTGTACTGTAGAGTGTGTGTACTGTAGTGTGTGCACTGTAGTGTGTGTACTGTGGTGTGTGTACTGTAGAGTGTGTACTCTAGTGTGTGTACTGTGGTGTGTGTACTGTAGAGTGTGTGTACTGTAGTGTGTGTACTGTGGTGTGTGTACTGTAGTGTGTGTGTACTGTAGTGTGTGCACTGTAGTGTGTGTACTGTGGTGTGTGTACTGTAGAGTGTGTACTCTAGTGTGTGTACTGTGGTGTGTGTGTACTGTAGTGTGTGTACTCTAGTGTGTGTGTACTGTAGTGTGTGCACTGTAGTGTGTGTACTGTGGTGTGTGTACTGTAGAGTGTGTACTCTAGTGTGTGTACTGTGGTGTGTGTGTACTGTAGTGTGTGTACTCTAGTGTGTGTGTACTGTAGTGTGTGTACTGTGGTGTGTGTACTGTAGAGTGTGTACTATAGTGTGTGTGTACTGTAGTGTGTGTGTACTGTAGTGTGTGTGTACTGTAGTGTGTGTACTGTAGTGTGTGTACTGTAGTGTGTGTACTGTGGTGTGTGTACTGTAGAGTGTGTACTC
Source organism: Odontamblyopus lacepedii (assembly GCA_034769755.1). Classification (NCBI taxonomy): domain Eukaryota; kingdom Metazoa; phylum Chordata; class Actinopteri; order Gobiiformes; family Gobiidae; genus Odontamblyopus; species Odontamblyopus lacepedii. The sequence goes on from CM068350.1 coordinate 35,868,747, forward strand.
TAGTGTGTGTACTGTGGTGTGTGTGTACTATAGTGTGTGTGTACTGTAGTGTGTGTACTGTAGTGTGTGTACTGTAGTGTGTGTACTATAGTGTGTGTGTACTGTAGTATGTATACTGTAGTGTGTGTACTGTAGTGTGTGTGTACTGTAGTGTGTGTGTAAAGCCCCTTTCACAGTGGCTGCCGATATATTTGCGATGCTTTGGCGATCGCAATATCGCAAACACAAGACATCGTTGACGAGTGTTCCTCTTTTGCGATATATTTACAAACTGTTGACAATACTTTGCGACACTCTGTGATGTGTTAACAATGTTTTAACGAGGTGGTTATAATGCAGAAATGTTGTTACCGCAATCTTATATCGTCATTTTGAAGAATATTAACAAATACTGACGACTGTTGGAGAACTACTGGCAACTTTAGACGAACTATGGGCGAGGACTTGCGACGTGGATGTGATTCAATAACGGCCTCTTGGCAACTTGGCCACTGCTTCACTTCCCCATGTAGTCACATGACCCTCAGGTTTATATAAAGAGGTGCTGTTCCTTCTCGACTCACATGGCCGAATTATAGTTCTGCGTCGACTCAACGCGTCAACTCTGCGTCGTTTTGTCGCTGTCGTTTTTGATTTATGTCTCTGCGTCGAGGTCTATGCGCTGCAAAGTAATTCACCGCAACAACACTGGAGGGCGAGGATTAAACCGGCTTATGCTACTGCAGATATATTATCTCTGAAAGGTTTAACATGAATCATCTCCAACACAATATATGCACAGAACAGACTCACCATCAGCAGCACATCCTCTGTCACAGAAAGAACACAAATAATCCACTGAATCGTGTCCTTTAGTCCGACAGAAGCTGACCACATCAGTGCACGAGCTGTTTTTTTCAGCACTTATACTGTATGCAAATTACAGACAAATTGTATGGTGGCACAGTGGCTGAGTGGCTAGCAGTGTCAGTGATGTTGGTGGTCGGAGGGACCAATGGCTCCGATTTCCCCCCCAAAAAAGCAAAAGCATCAGTTTTGCGTCACCTTCCAGTGTGAAAGGGGCTGAAGTGTTAAACAGCTGTACTGTCCCTGTGCAGGAGGAGGCTGGAGCTCATGGACACCGTCTCCACGTACAGGCCTCTCTGCAGCTCTGTATCCAGGGTGAGGGTGCTGCTCGTGGGGCCCGTGGGTGTTGGGAAGTCCAGCTTCTTCAACTCCATCAACTCTGTGTTCAGAGGTCATGTGACCACCCAGGCCATGGCAGGAAGCAGCGCCACCAGCCTCACCACACAGGTACTACACAAGACTCTTGTGACCACGAGTGACGTGTGACTGCCCCAAACCCAGACCACCGACGGCTTCTTATATCAGCCACTTGTTTTATTTACTGGATATGGTGTTTTCATAGCAATATTTACCGTATTTCTCAGACTATAAGTGGCACCGGCCAAAAAATGCACCATGAAGAAGAAAAAAACATATATAAATCACACCTTTTTGGGGGAAAATTTATTTTATAAAATCAGAGACCAAGAACCAACATTTCATATTGAAAGGCAAGTTACATAAGTTATAGTAATAAAAACAACCCAACAGAGAACAATCTATCATTTGTTTTTTCAATATAGAACCAAAAATAAGAAAAAAACAAACAAAAAAACTCTTTAAAAAAAAAAAACAACTCTTTTCTTTATTATTTGTCTCTAAAACCAAAATGAAAAAACAGATGAGTTGTTTTTTCATTTTTGATTCATATATACGATTCATATATTTGGTCTATGGACTGTCAGTGTGAAAAATGTAATATATAAGTCGCACCTGAGTTTAAGTCGTAGGAAAACTGGACCCAAAACTGGATATGGTGTTTACATAGCATTATTTACTGTTTCTAGTCATTTTTTGGCTTTTCACTATTGGGAGCTCAGAGTAACAGAGCACACTGGTGTGAACAGGAACATGTGACTCGGGCTGCATTCGGCGTCACAGACTCACAAACTCCTCCACAGATATACTGATGTGGCACCACATATTAAAACTTGTGTAAACTGGATTACACGGCCCACCCCTCACTCTGCCTTTAGTCCTCGAGGTTCTGCCCGGTGGCACAATGCAACTTTGTGAACAGTGACAGAATAAAAGAGTGAGTTATCACCAAAGTGCAGAGTCTGAGGCACTGACTGAAGGGTTTTGTGTCCTCATCAGTTTCGCACGTACTCAGTGAAAGCCGGGCGCGAAGGAAAGCCGCTGCCAATCATCCTGTGTGACACGATGGGATTGGAGGACAGCACAGGGGCGGGGCTTGACATCGATGACATCACCAGCATCCTCAAAGGCCACATGCCGGACGGTTACCAGGTAAAACACTGTCTCCTTATTCAAACAGATGTTATGTGGCCTATGACCTAACCAGCTCTCTTCTCCTACCCTACTCCTTGTCTCCTCCTCCTCCTCCTCCTCCTCCTCCTCCTCCTCTTCCTCAGTTCAACGCCTCTGCTCCTCTTCACTCTGAGACTCATGGATATCGCTCCTCTCCTGAGCTCAAAGACAAGATTCATTGTGTGGTCTTTGTCCTGGACGGATGTAAAATCTCCATCATGCCTGAAAAACTGGAGGAGAAACTCACCGCTGTGCGTCGAAAGGCCAACCTGCTGGGTCAGTGTGTGCCCCCTAGTGTCCATGTGCGGTGTGTTCGTGGCTCTGAATGTGAGTGTCTGTGCAGGCATCCCTCAGCTGGCCCTGGTCACCAAAGTGGATGAAGCCTGTCCAATAGTGAAGGAGGACCTGACCAGTGTCTACAAGAGCCCATATATCAAGGACCTGGTAAGGATTTTTCATTATAATCAAAACAAAATGAACGTTGGCCAACGTGCTGCTGTGTACGGAGCTCAGCGCAGTGCCACATTTTTAGACAGAATTCTCCCTAGTGTGATGTCATCAATATGGAAATCATAGACCCCTCCATGAACTGCCACCTTAACCCCTGGGTTTGAACACCCAAATGATGCAAGGAGTTGTGTTGTCGGGGGCTTCACGCCCCTGGAGGGGTCACCCAAGGCAAACGGGTGAAGGGGGACGGGTCAGACTAAGAGCGGTTCAGATGCCCCCTGTTATGAGCCTGAGGTGGGTGACTGCGAGTGTGTCCTGGCCGCCTCGCTGAGCCGGGCCGGGCACAGCCTGAACAAACGCTGTGGGACCATCTTCCCATGGACCCACCACCTGCAGAAGGATCCATAAGGGGCCGGTACAGGATGATCTGGGAGTCAGTCGAAGGCCTCAATGACCGGATGTCTGGACATGGAAACTCTGGGGACGTGGAATGTCACCTCGCTGGGGGAAGGAGCCTGAGCTTCTGCGGGAGGTCGAGCGTTACCTGTCAGATACAGTCGGCCTCAGCTTCACACACAGCCTGAGCTCTGGAACCCGACTCCTTGAGAGGGGCTGGACTCTCCATTTCTGTGGCGTTGGCCGCGGGGAGCGGCAGCGAGTTGGTGTGGGCTCATCACCCACAGTTCAGCCGCTGTGTTGGAGTTCAGCCCGGTGAACGAGAGGGTCGTCCCTGCACCTTTGGGGCGGGGACAGGTCTCTCACTCTAAATGTGTTGTATTAGCTAAGCTAGAAGCCAATAACTGTAAATGTTAACTGTGAAAGCTCAATTAAAACTTCAAAATAAGCATTTAAATTAGAATAAAGAAGTAATAAAGATATTTAAAATAACAAAACAAAACATAAGTAGCAGAAAGCTATTGTTATCATTGATTTCAGTTGTAGTGGCCACTAATGTTTACTACAGAAGTTAATTCACCCACCAAACTAAAACTGCTCTATGTATTTAATATGGTCAAACTTGTTACCGAAATCTGGGAAAAGAGTGAAACATGTCTCTGAAAGTTCTGAAAAGTGCTTATAAACTCATCCTGGTGAATAATTAAGATGGTCTGAACGCAACACCGCAGGCAGTTTCAAATGTACTAGTTTTTCATGTTTTTGGAGACAGTAAAAGTCAGGTACAGCGCGTCTACCTCCTCTACACTGAGGGTCATAAAGCTAAATACTAATATTTAGTAATAAAAAATAATATAATAAAAATACTAATAGTGTTTGTTGTTTAGCTGCAGGATGCCAGTGCTCGCCTGGGCCTGCCTCTGTCTTGTGTCCTCCCTCTGAAGAACTACAGTGAGGAGCTGGAGCTGGAGGTTCCTGTGGACATCCTGGTACTTTCAGCTCTGCAGCAGATTCTACGATTCGCAGATAATTACTTTGACGACTTCAGCGACCGCCTCAACAACTCCAACGTTAAGTAATATAGTACGTAACATGGTGATCCCAATATGTAACATGTTAACTCATTTCCACTTCGTTTGACTTCATGAGTAGTTTTATTTTGCCAATGTTCAGTATTAAACTTAATGAGAATGACACAGTTTGAGCTTGAGTTCATCAAGTTGGTTTCTGTTCATTTCAATGTTCTGTTGGTACAATAAATATGACACCAAATGTTCAAACCAAATAAAGACGTACAAATTGGCTATTGTCCTTTTTTAAAACAACAATTAGTAGTTTAAAGTACAAGATAATAGTTCTGTGCTCAAGTTAAAAGGTTTATGCACGTGGCAAAAGTGTGGGGTTATTCCAGACTCTGTCCAGCCATGATACCTGCATGAAGATGGGCCCCATCAAACGCAAACCTACAGAAAGCTATGACTATACTTCGTCTGTGCTGTTTTGGGCTGCAAAAAGTTTTGTTTGTGCTTCTTTAGTTTTTGAGAAATGAACGATTCTTTTACAGGTCAAATTGGGGTCAGACCCACAGGAAGAAGAAAAATGCTCAAACGCCCAAAATGGAGTCAGTCGTTTGTGCTGCAAAAAGTTTTGTTTGTGCGATCCCCCCCCCCTTCCTCTTCCACTAGTTCTGTCCTTTCTATACATCTTAAACCCTGGGACATTATACACAGTAGAGGGTGTTGTTGGTGTTAGCCAAGTTTCTGATATGCAAAGATAGTCAAGATTAGAATCAGACAAAAGCAGCTGAATTTGCTCTGTTTTTTGTACAACACTTCTTATGTTAATATGCCCCCCAAAAATTCCCTTTGGTTTTGATTTTAGATCCCAAAGAATGTTGGCATGATTTACAGTTTGAAACATTTTTGAAACTTGCTGTTTTGAAGTTGCATTTGCATTAAGTCGTTGGTGTTTAGTGGGAGTCTTGCTCGCATTACCTGGTTTGAGCTGGTGTTCATTATTTCTACTCATCTTGACTCCTGTGCGGCTAGCGGCCCCTGGCCTCTGGACTGACATTCTCGTGTCGCAGTCCAGGTAGATGAGCACAGAGGTCATCAATTGCTAGAGATGAGTGAGATGAGTTTTGGTGAACACGTGTAGTCGCCACCGCTGAGCAGCGTGCCCTCCTACTCGTCGGAGTCCCCAGATGCATAAGCGGCCCCTGCGTCCCTCCTCGACAGGGCTTCCCTTTGCGCCGGGCTGGAGCATGCAGTGCGTCCAAATCGAACCGCGCCGTTCCAGGCTCCAGGCGGATCGCGCCCGATGCCCGCCACGCCCGAGGTACTGGTCGGCGCCGCCTCACGGCGCCAGCGAGAGATTGGGAGAAGCAGGTGAGTTTGCTGCTCAAATGTGTAGTATGGTGTATTCAGTGAGCATACCTGAAAGTTACCGGTGGCGCTCCCGTTGCTGTTGTTAGCGTTGTTGACACGGGGTCCTTCCCCTGTTTGGATGTTGCTTATCGGTCCGGGGCACTGGTGAATGTCTCCGGACAACAGGAGAGATATGGCAATGACTAATGCCAGACTTTGTTGTGGTTTTAGCACGGTTTTTGTGTGTCTTGTTGCTCGATTGAAGAGATGCGGATAGATGAAGGCGGCTGCTAGGGAATACTTCCCAAATCCTAGGTGTTTATGTGTTTCGATCCATGGCTTGTAGTTTCCATATGTGTAGCATGGTTGGCTGGTGTCATAATTCATATTAGTTAGGAGCGACGCGTATAAAAACAGAGCTCCCGCTGCACCTGCCGCACCTGGCGGCGCCATCTTGTCTCCTAATCTGTCTTGCATTTATTTAACTACAGGTGTTATTTATAGCGCAAAAATATCTTAAAAAAAACATTAATTTTGACTTGAGCGGGGTCGCCTCTCCACAAACTTATTTGGGTTGCGAGTCTCCATGGAGATTCACAAGTTTATGGTTATTCTGCGGAGTGCAACTGTAAATATTTATAAGTATTCAGAATGAATAAAGGAAATAAATAAGAAAGAGGTTTTACTGCATTGTCTAAAAGACGGTTAGTTATTAATTACTTACTGAGGAGTCGTTTTTCCACATTCCAAAACTTTATTCTTAATTTCTTGCACCTGGACCCAGTGGTGGAAGAAGTCCTATGATGAAAAAATACATTTAAGTAAAAAATATATATATAAATGTACTTCAAGAGTAAAAAGTAAAAGTATTTTGCGAAGGTTTTGAGATCTAATGAAACTTCAGATGTAGTGATTTCAATACAGATTTGTGTTTTTGGGTTTTGTGCAACAGAAACAATTGAATCCATAGTTTATCCAGATGTTTTTATTTGTGTATTTTTGTTTGCTCAATAATAATAATAATAATAATAATAATGTGACGGAGCACCCGTAGCTGCCCGTCAGTTTCCCCGACCGGCGCCTCTCTCTCGGCCCGAGAGTGCGCCTTAGCTAGCGGAGCGCGCGGCTCATTTCCCCTGGTTTTTTTTGGAGCCAAGCTCCGGTACACACTGTGACCCACAGGACTTCATATAAACTGTTTCCCCACTGCCTGGATTCTGTTCCCCCCCCTAGTGCGTTCGAGGGTGCACACTTGGCGCCTACGGGTCCACAGACTCTTCTTACCTTCCGCTGTCTCCGCGCTGCTCTCTGGTTCAGGGGCCAAACCGGGGCGCTTCCTGGTTGTGCGATAAATAGCGCATAGTGGCGCGCAAAGGGGGCCACATGACCCCGGACTTTACCATTAGGGTTAATTTGTGGGTTTATTCTGTTTTCTTGAGTTTATTAAATAATGAAGTAATACCATATGGGGGGTTATTCAAGTATTTTCATTATTATGTTAAACTACAGATGTTTTATTATAATAGTTACAATTAGGCATTGGTTTCAAACTTAAAAACCCCACTGTGCTAATTGGTTAGCCCAAAGGGGAGGGGCTAAGGGGTATAAAAGGGAGAGCTTTGCTCAATCTGGGGCTGTCTGTCCTTGGCCTGACTATGTGGGTGCTGGCTGCTGTGAGCTCTATTGTAAATACTTTATTTTTGTTTGACGTGTTTCACTGTGAATATTTGCACTTTGCACATTGGGCTGTGGTGCGAATAAAGCAAAAATCAACTTAAGAAGAGTATCCGACTGCGCCATCATTTTTCTTCTATTTTGTCGAGCAGACCCGTGACATTTGGTGTCAGAAGTGGGATGGCCAGTCGACGGAGGCGCACACAGTTTCCTGGAAGCGTGCAGGGCTGCGCTCACAGAAGCAGGAGACAGCGCAGGATGATGGAGCCTGGGCTACGGAGGAAGAGGACGGCCAGTAGGTGCTGCTGCGCCAGACCCACAGGTAGCGTTAAGTGCAGGAGGGGAGCTGTTGGCTGTCATGCGGACCTTCCTGGAGGGACAGCAGAGGAGAGAGGAGGGGTTGCTGGCAGAACTTCGAGGTCTCCGAACTTCATTGCCACCTCCACAACTGGTGCAGCTGGAGGCAGAGCGGGGTCCAGCTGTACCTATCTCTACACCAGCCAGCACGGCGTCACCACTGGAGGGATCACAGATGAGTCTTAGACTGGACCTGCCTACACCAGCTCCCCGTCAGCGCCGCAGTTCGCCCATGGTTGGCCCAAGGACAAATATGAGCAATAATACAGAACATCCTATAACAGAAAATAGACTGTATGGTGACCCCAAGATCCCACAGTATATGGCGGGAGAGGACATTGAGAACTACCTGCTGCGCTTTGAGCGTATTGCCAGAACTTGGGGTTGGCCAGAGTGTGAGTGGGCATGTCGCTTGGTCCCTCTACTCACTGGAAAGGCCCTAGGCGTACACAGCGATGGGCGAGATACAAGCACACTCCTACCCAGATCTGAAGGAGGCCCTCTTGACAAAGTTTGGCGTCTCACCAGAGACTTATCGGCGGCAGTTCCGAGCTACGGCAGTCCCACCTGGGGAGAACCCAGCGAGGCGTATCATCGTTTAAAGGGTCTCTACCGGCGATGGATCCGTCGGAGCAGCACACAAAGGAGCAGATTGGGGAGCAGATCATCCTGGAGCAACTGCTACGCGTCTTCCCGGCGGAGATCTGCACCTGGGTGAAAGAGCACGAGCCAGCGGAGGGTTAGCTGCAGCTAAGCTGGCACTGCAGTACCTCAATGCGCGGAGGGGAGGCCCAGCTGCTTACCAAGGTGTCTCCGGTCGTCAGCATTCTTCACAGCCCAGAGCCGCAACCAGAGCCAACCCACATCCACCTGGAGATCCCGGCCCTGTACCCAGCCAGCGCGGTCCCGGTAAGGAGCTCATTTGCTTTTACTGTCAGCAGGCAGGTCACAAAGCTTCCCTGTGCCCCATCAGGAAAGCTAAACTTACCGGTGCATGCTACACTCCACGTGCTGAGGATGTAAATACGGTGGGGAGGCGGCAGTGTTACAAAGAGGTGGCTATTAATGGTGAACCTGTGACTGCCCTCGTTGACTCTGGTAGCCCTCTGACTCTGGTCCGGCGGGACTTGGTGCCAACGGGCATTTTGGATTTTAGCAGACAGGAAACCATTTTATGTGTACATGGTGATAGACATTCTTACCCTACTGCTGATCTGACTGTGACTGTGGATGAGCAGCGCTATTTGTTGTCGGTGGGGGTGGTGGAAAAGTTACCGGTTGCTGCTGTCCTGGGGTGGGATCTACCGGTGCTCCTCGATGTGCTGCAGGCAGAGGGGGGCAAAGACAATGATGGTAGTAAGGGATTTTCAGGCCCTGTGATCACCCGCACCCAGGCTAGAGCAGGAGTGACATCTCTCCCAGGGCAGGAGCAGGGTCCTGGTCCTGAACCCTTTTCTACCCTGGACAATGCTTTGTTTGAAGGGGGCACAAAGGGTCCTAGGAAGTCACGCCGCCAGCGGCTTTTGAAAAGGGGCTGAAGTCAAGGGAGCCAGACTCTAAGGTGGGACTGATGTGGGAGGTGCCAGAGGACATTGGGGCCTTACAAAGGCAGGACAAGACATTGAAGCCAGCATTTGCCAGAGTGGTTGGGGGGCTGGATATGGCAAAACGGGTGGGGGAGTGCTATGTCACTGACAATGATATACTGTATGTAGTGGCTGATGGTGCTAAACGCCTCGTGGTTCCCAGTTCATGTCGACCACTGATCATGCACCTAGCACACACCTTGCCTTGGGCTGGTCATCTGGGTCGCCAAAAGACTTATTCCCGTATAGCCACTAGATTTCATTGGCCCTCCATGTACGCAGATGTTCAAAACTTTTGTAAAACCTGTCCCACCTGCCAGAAAACATCCTATGTCCGCCAATCAGACCGTGCCTACCTCCAACCTCTGCCCATTATCTCCACCCCATTCCGACGTATAGCCATGGACATTGTTGGCCCATTAGTACGGAGTAGTGGTGGGCACCAGTACATCCTGGTGCTGTGTGACTATGCCACACGGTTCCCTGAGGCGTTTCCTTTGCGCACCATCACTGCCCCTGCTGTGCTGCGTTGTCTGGTGCAGTTGTTTTCCAGGGTTGGTGTTCCGGACGAGATCGTGACGGACCAGGGGACCAACTTCACCTCCCGGCTTCTGCAGCTCTTCCACCGGCAGCTGGGAATCTCTGCAATCAAGACCACTCCCTACCACCCTCAGACAGATGGCTTGGTCGAGCGGTTCAACCAGACCCTAAAGAGGATGCTGCAGAAATTTGTGACTGACACCGGACGAGACTGGGACCAGTGGCTGCCCTTCCTGCTGTTTGCCTACCGGGAGGTTCCTCAGGCGTCCACTGGTTTCTCCCCGTTCGAGCTGCTGTATGGCTGGGATGTCCAGGGCCATTGGACCTGCTGCGGAAGGCCTGGGAGGCTCCCACAACCACGGCCAGTGATCGCAGTGTGGTCCAGTTTGTGCTGGAGATGAGGACCGCCTGAGCAGGTACCGGGAGGTAGCCGGGGTCAACCTACGCGATGCCCAGCAGTCCCAGATGGCGTGGTACGACCAACAGGCCAGATCCAGAGAGCTTCAACCTGGCCAGAAGGTCCTGCTTCTCCTGCCGTCCTCCACCAGCAAGCTCCTTGCCAAGTGGCAGGGCCCATACACAGTTCTCCGGAAAATGGGCCCTGTAACCTATGAGATTCACCACCCAGACAAGAAGAGAGCGAAGCAGACCTACCACATCAACCTGCTGAAGGAGTGGAAGGAGGCTCCAGTCCCGGTGCCTGTGGTGTCCCTGCTGAGTTCACGGAGGTGGACAGCGAAGGGGAGGAGTCAACTCTACCCGACTCCAGCCAGCCTACTGAACCAGCTCTTGACCATCTCTCTGCCGTCCAGTCTAGCCAGCTGAGCCGGGTCTTCCAGAGGGTCTCGAAACTGTTCGCTGCCAACCCGGGAAAGACTGTCCTGGTTGAGCACATGATCCGCTTGAAGGACAAGGGCCCCGTACGCCAGAGAGTCCTATCGGGTTCCACAGCATCTGGTGGCACAGCTCCTGCAGGAGGTGGAAGAGATGCAGCGCCTGGGGGTGATCGAGCCGTCACAGTCGGAGTGGTGCAGCCCGGTGGTTATCGTGGTGAAGAAGGATGGCTCACTCCGCATCTGCATCGACTTCCGGAAGCTCAACGCCATGTCGGAGTTCGATGCTTACCCGATGCCCGGATGGGCGACCTATTGGAGAGGATCGGTCAGGCCAGATTTATCACCACCCTCGATCTCTGCAAGGGTTACTGGCAGGTACCTCTGGAGGTGTCCAGTCGCCCTTACGGCCTTCCAGACACCTGCCGGCCTGTTCCAGTTTACCGTGATGCCTTTTGGTCTCCATGGAGCACCTGCAACTTTCAGAGACTAATGGACCGTGTTTTGCAGGGTGTGGGGACTGCAGTGCTGCCTACCTGGATGATGTGGTCATCTTTAGTAACACCTGGGAGCAGCACCTGCAGCATCTCGAGAGAGTCCTTGGCCAGATCCAGCAGGCGGGTCTGACATTAAACCCGGCTAAATGTCAGTGGGCCAAGGAGGAGGCGGCGTGCCTGGGCTATCGTCTGGGAGGAGGTGAGGTCCGGCCACAGGTGGACAAGGTCGAGGCCATCCCGGGCTGCCCACGCCCTCGCACAAAGAAGGAGGTGAGGTCCTTCTTGGGCGGCCGGCTGGTACCGGAGGATTCGTCCCGCAGTTCGCCACCATCGCTGCCCGCTGACAGCACTGACGGCAAAGGACCGGCGAAATCCTGTCTCCTGGGATGAGGACTGCGGCGGCCTTCCAGATACTCAAGAACTGTCTGTGCTCTTCACCTGTGCTAAGAAGTCCCGACTTCAGCCCGGCCATTTTGGTACAGACTGATGCCTCCGCAGTGGGACTGGGGGCAGTCCTGGCTCAAGGTGAACCTGGAGAGGAACTACCGGTGCTGTACCTGAGCCGCAAGCTGTTGCCACGGGAAACCAGGTACTCCACTGTGGAGAAGGAGGGCCTGGCCATCAAGTGGGCCCTGGAGAGCCTGCGGTACTACCTGCTGGGGAGGGAGTTCGTCTTGGAGACTGACCATCGTGCTCTGGTCTGGCTGAACTCTATGAAAGACCACAACAGTCGTCTCACCCGCTGGTATCTCTCTCTTCAGCCATTCCACTTCCAGATCCGCCATCGAGCTGGCAAAACCAACATTGTGGCGGACTATCTCTCCAGGTTGCCGCACATCGTCAACCTCGGGAGGAGGGGATAATGTGACGGAGCACCCGTAGCTGCCCGTCAGTTTCCCCGACCGGCGCCTCTCTCGGCCCGAGTGCGCCTTAGCTAGCGGAGCGCGCGGCTCATTTCCCCTGGTTTTTTTTGGAGCCAAGCTCCGGTACACACTGTGACCCACAGGACTTCATATAAACTGTTTCCCCACTGCCTGGATTCTGTTCCCCCCCCTAGTGCGTTCGAGGGTGCACACTTGGCGCCCTCTGGGTCCACAGACTCTTCTTACCTTCCGCTGTCTCCGCTGCTCTCTGGTTCAGGGGCCAAACCGGGCGCTTCCTGGTTGTCGCGATAAATAGCGCATAGTGGCGCGCAAAGGGGGCCACATGACCCGGACTTTACCATTAGGGTTAATTTGTGGAGTTTATTCTGTTTTCTTGAGTTTATTAAATAATGAAGTAATACCATATGGGGGTTATTCAAGTATTTTCATTATTATGTTAAACTACAGATGTTTTATTATAATAGTTACAATTAGGCATTGGTTTCAAACTTAAAAACCCCACTGTGCTAATTGGTTAGCCCAAAGGGGAGGGGCTAAGGGGTATAAAAGGGAGAGCTTTGCTCAATCTGGGGCTGTCTGTCCTTGGCCTGACTATGTGGGTGCTGGCTGCTGTGAGCTCTATTGTAAATACTTTATTTTTGTTTGACGTGTTTCACTGTGAATATTTGCACTTTGCACATTGGGCTGTGGTGCGAATAAAGCAAAAATCAACTTAAGAAGAGTATCCGACTGCGCCATCATTTTTTCTTCTATTTTGTCCGAACGAACCCGTGACAAATAACAATAATAATAACAACAATAATAATAAAAAAAATAAATAAATAAAAAAATAAATACTTTTACTTTTCAGTCCGGATCAAAAATGTAGTGGGGTAGAAAGTACAGATATCTGCTCTCAACTGTAGTGAAGTAAAAGTAAAAAGTATTCACTGTAAAATGTATAAATACCTTAAATGTGTAATTAAATACAGTACTTTAAGACTTTTACTTTGTTACGTTCCACCAGGAACCTTTTACTTTGAAAGGCACTTCCGCTGGTTCTGTTCCGGTTTTGTTTCTGGTCGGGTGTGTTGGAAATCAAAATTTACGTCCTCACGGGAAATTCAGTAAGTTATGAGTTTATGATAATTTTTCACTTCTCGTGACTCAACGCTTTAAAAAATACATAGGCCTGTGGGCTTTTAAAATAGGCCCGTATAAATGACCTTAACTTTATGAAATATTTATTTTTTAATTTTTTTATTTATTTGGCGGCAATAATTCCTCTGTATCAGTGACACGCGCACATGACCAAACCAGGACTAAGGACCTGGACCGGATCTGGACCTGGATCTGAATGTGATACGGACTCTCTGTGGTTGTATTTGTGCGTTTACATCAGCACTGTGCTCCTGGGGCAGTTCTGTATCGTGTGAAAGAGCTCAGGTCCATAAACACTTTTAATTAGTGCTTTGAAATATTCTTCTGAAATCCTGGCGTTTTCCGTGTTCAGACCGAACAGAGGGTAAATAAAAGTCTGCTCTGCTGTTACTTTCACTGTAGACCTGATACAAGCGGCGAAACGCTCCCGGTCAAGTTTGACCGACTTTCCCACTGACAAACAGCCAGAGCCGCACACACGTCCTGCTGGAGCCGCCTGTGGAGCCGTTCTGCAGCGGCTGTGGTTCGCGAGGTTCTGGCGTGGCAGCTGACGTGGCGGAGCCAGGGCCTGACCACAGAACTATATCTATGGGCCTGACAGGTGTGATGTATTGTAGTTGTAGTTTACCTCCTTACCACTTGGTGGCATCATTCTAAGTTGTCAATTACAAGGGAACTGAAGTACTCTCTGTAATGTGTTGAAGACTCAAGTAAAAGAGAACAGTCGTGTTGAAACGGTCTCCGTAATTTTATTAATATTTTCATCCCTTGGTACAATACCAAAATATCACATGGTGTCAGAAGTGAACTATGGAGCAACTGAAACCTCCGAATAGTCTCAGCTTGAGGAAATGTCGCAGAAAACTGGCGAACATGGGTTCAGAAATTCGACCTCTATCTCATCGCATCTGGTTTGGCGGAGAAGAGTGAAGAAAGACAGTGTGCAACGTTTCTACATGTGGCGGGAGATGAAGCCTTGAAGATATATAACACAATGGAATTCGGTGAGGAGAACTGGATTTGAGCGTACTGAAAGAAAGCTTTAGGAAATACTGTGAACCACGAAAGAATGTAACTTACCTGAGACATATCTTTTTCACGAGGCGCAAGGACAAAGCGAAACTATTGGCGCATACGTGACTGATTTGAAAAGTAAGGCTAAGGATTGTGGATTTGGAGCTTTAACAGAGGAACTGATAAAAGATCGAATTGTGTGTGGCGTTAACAATGACGTAGTGAGGCAAGACTCTTACGTGAAGGCGAGTTAGATCTGAAAAAGCATTAGACATTTGTCGGCGAGCGAAATTACACAAAGTCACATGAAAGCTCTGCAAGAGGAATCAGACATTGCCGTGAACAAAATAGCAAAAACAAAGACCGGAGCTAAGCAAGATAGCATGCAACCTAGGAGGGCTAGGAAAGACAGTGATGATTGCAGCGATGTGGCTACTCACACGAGCCAAAGAAATGTCCTGCATACGGAAAAGTTTGCAGCGAGTGTTCAAGAAAGAATCACTTCAGTCGAATGTGCAAAACACCCGAAACAAAGAGGCAATTCAAAGAAAACAGAGAGAAAAGTTCATGAATTAGAACAGGAAGAAAATGCTGAAATGTTTTTAGGATCCGTTGGAATAAAAGAAAATGCAACCATGCGTCTGGATGTAGTCTCTGCAAATGGAAAGGAAAATCAGAAATGGACACAAGCACTGAAAATAAACAACCACGAATTGACATTTAAACTAGATACTGGAGCAGAGTGCAATGTACTGCCGTACAAAGAGTTTGAGAAAGTGGCAAACAAGAAGGCACTGCTGAAATCCAATTGCAAGCTTGTTACCTATTCTGGCCATAGGATGGAGCCTAAAAGGCAAGGCAAAGCTCAAGTGTTACTACAAAGACAAGGAACATGAGTTTGAATTCCAAGTTGTTGATGGCAATTCACCAGCAATTATTGGAAGAGATGCATGCACAGAACTAGGCGTAATCAAAGAGTGTTCAAAATAGGAACTGAAGACGACATCTTAGGTGAATATGAGGATTTATTCACAGGTTTAGGATGTGTTCAGGATTACACCATATTCAGCTTGACAAAGAGGTTCCACCAGTCATTCATCCACCACGCAAAGTACCTGTAGCATTGAAAAACAGAGTTAAAGAAGAACTAGACAGAATGGAAGACATTGGGGTCATTGCAAGACAAACAGAGCCCACCGACTGGGTGAATAGCATGGTGACTGTAGTTAAACCAAACAAACTTAGGATTTGTATTGACCCACAAGACCTGAACAAAGCAGTACGCCGAGAGCATTATCTACTACGCACAGTTGAAGAGATAGTCGCAGAAATGCCAAATGCCAAAGTATTCTCTGTACTGGATGCCAACCATGGCTTCTGGCAAGTGCAACTCGACGACAAAAGCTCCAAGCTGTGCACCTTCAACACTCCGTATGGAAGGTACCGCTTCCTGAGATTACCCTTTGGTATCTCATCCGCTCCAGAAGGTGTTTCAGAAGTGCATCGCGCAGCGCCTAGAAGACCTGGAGGGAGTCGTGAACATAGTTGATGACATACTTGTTTGGGGAGAAAATATGGAGCAGCATGACAAAAGATTGAGACAGCTGCTAGACAGAATCAGAAGCATCAACCTGAAGCTGAATCGAGCTAAGTGCAAGATCAGGATGACTGAAGTCAGCTATGTTGGACATGTATTGTCAGCAGACAGATTGAAACCCGACCCAGAAAGGTCAGGCGATACAGGACATGCCGGAACCAGAAGATAAAGCAGCTCTGATGAGGTTCCTGGGAATGCTACAGTATCTGGCAAAATTCATACCGAATCTGGCAGAGGTGAGTGCACCTGTGAGAAAACTGCTAGAAAGTAACATAGAATGGCATTGGGAATTTGAGCAAAAGAAAGCTTCAGAAAGCTCAAGGCACTGGTGAGTAACACCCCAGTGTTGAGGTACTTCGATGTCAGCAAAGACATTACGCTGTCAGTAGATGCGAGTTCAGAGGGATTAGGAGCAGTGATACTCCAAGAAGGGCAGCCAATAGCATTTGGATCGAATTCGCTCACTGAGTGACAGAAAAGATACGCTCAGATTGAGAAAGAGCTTTTAGCTATTGTCTTTGGCTGTGAGAAATTCAACCAGTACATCTATGGAAAATCTGTGCACGTTGAGTCAGACCATAAGCCCCTAGAGACAGTGTTCAAAAAGTCATTACAGAAAGCCCCTCCTCGACTACAAAGAATGCTCATGAGACTGCAACCCTATGATCTACATGTGAAATACAAACCTGGCAAAGAGTTGTACATAGCAGACACACTGAGCCGTGCCTATCTCAAAGAGCACAAAGAACAACTGTTAGAAGATGAATTACAAATTCATGTCTTGTCAACTTACCTGCCAATCTCAACCGAAAAGTTGAATGTTTTCAGGACAGCAACAGCAGCCGATGAAGAGATGCAGCTGGTCATGAAGTGTGTTCAGACCGGATGGCCTGAAGAAATCAGACATGTTCCACCACGGGTCAGGAAGTATTGGACTTTCAGAGAAGAGCTCTCATGCTCTGATGGCCTACTCTTCAAATGCTCACGAGTTGTTGTACCACACAGCTTGAGGTCAGACATGCTGGAGAGAGTTCCACGAGTCTCACCTAGGCATCGTGAAATGCAAAGAAAGAGCCAGAGATGTCATGTACTGGCCAGGAATGGCAAGAGAGATTGAAGATGTTGTGATGCAGTGTTCAGTATGCAATATGTTCAAGCGCCAATAACACCAAAGAACCACTCATCAGTCATGAAATACCAGACAGAGCATGGGCGAAAGTTGGCGTTGATCTGTTCCACTACAATCAAGGTGACTATCTGATGTGTGTGGATTACTACTCCAAGTTTCCAGAGATCGCCAAACTCACACAGACAACAAGTGCTCATGTCGTGACAGCTCTCAAGTCCATCTTTGCAAGACATGGGATTCCGGATGAAGTCGTGTCGGACAATGGTCCACAATTCTCAAGTGCAGAATTCAGAACATTCACACAGAAATGGGAATTCGTACACACCACGTCCAGCCCAGGATTTCCACAGTCTAATGGACAAAGTGAAAGAGCAATTCAGACAGTGAAAAACCTGTTAAAGAAAGCTGCAGAGTGCCAGAATGACTCATACATTGCTTTGATGGAGTACAGGAATGCACCACTAGATGGCGTTAAGCTGTCTACAGCTCAGTTGTTAATGGGACGTAGGCTGAAGACCAAACTGCCTACATCAACTCAGCTCCTGAAACCACAAATACACAAGAATGCGCACAAGAACATCAAAGACAGGCAGCTGAAGCAGAAACACTACTTTGATCGTGGAGCAAAACATCTACCAACTCTTGAGGAAGGAGAAAAGATCAGAGTAAAAGTCAAAGACAACTGGCAACCAGCAACTGTGTTGAAAAGTCATGATACGCCAAGATCCTTCGTCATCAAAACACCTGATGGAAACACCTACAGAAGAAACAGGCGACACCTGCTGAAAACCAGAGAAAAGACTTTCACAACACAGAATCCTCCACATCTGGAAGACTATGAATCAGGAGAAACACAACCTGCAGAACGTGACGCATCATTCCAAACACCTGCATCGTCACCTGTGAAAACATCTGCACCACCCAGCATGAATGAAGAAGTGGTGATGAGATCCAGAGCGGGCAGAGTGATTAAACCACCATCACATTACTCTCCATGAACTTGAGAAAAAAAAAAAAAAAAAAAAAAAGTTTTCAATTTCTGTTTCTATAAGGCATTGTTTGGGTTGTGAATTGTAAGTAATAGAAATACTGCCAAGGAATATTTAGTTGTAAGGTTAAACAATGAGGTGAGAGTTTATTATTTTGTAGACAAGCAATGCAAATACGTTTTTTTTAAAGACAACTCTAATTAACAGAAGTTACAGGATAGAACTGTTAAGGAAATATCTATCTTAAGGAGAGAGATGTGATGTATTGTAGTTGTAGTTTACCTCCTTACCACTTGGTGGCATCATTCTAAGTTGTCAATTACAAGGGAACTGAAGTACTCTCTGTAATGTGTTGAAGGCTCAAGTAAAAGAGAACAGTCGTGTTGAAACGGTCTCCGTAATTTTATTAATATTTTCATCCCTTGGTACAATACCAAAATATCACAACAGGGTTTGGCCAAGACATTGATCCCTCTCCTCGATCCAGCTGTCAGTCAAACGCTCCGTATTAAACGGCGTCTCAAAGTTCAGAGGCAAAGGAAGAAACCACAGAGCAAAGCTGAGAGAGGATTCAGAGCACAGATACAGTGAGTTTGTGCTCCACAGGTCCAGGGACAGTAACAGAGCAGGCTGGACATGCTGCATGATCCTGAATTTGATATGAAGACGAATACTTATATTTAAAGACAAAATATAAACATCGGTATCGGAACAGAAAAAGCTGATTCGGTGCATCTCTCCTACTTTGGACATTGTGTTTTTATTAAAGCAGACCTACTTTGCCTGTGTCTGCAGGGCCATTATAATTTGGACACATTAAATCACAATATTCACCTAAAATGAATTTAACAAAAAACAAGTTTGCTGATTTCTGCGATCGAAAACAAAGCGTGAGGCGCTGTGGGCCCCTCCTGTGGAGAACTGCTGATCATTTGAATCAGAATAACTACACGACGCCGCTGAATCCTCCATGTATCAGATTAAGAAACTGATACTGGAGAAGGACGTACAGAGCAGAGCAGTGGGCGTGGACCAGGGACGGTGAAAACGGGTAGATAAGAGCAACAGCATCTTGAACACAGGAGAATAAAGATTCCTCCAACAGGAATCACTCTGATTAAAACTTCAGAGGGTCAAAGAGAAGGAAAATACTGTAACATGGTTAAAGCTCGGAAAAGTCTGTTTTCAGAATAGTTCTGCTTTAATCAAATCCTCAAACTACACTTTTCTTTCTTTTCTCTTGAAGCTGTTGTCATGAACTCCAACCTGATGAGGGTC
The DNA here is from genome assembly GCA_034769755.1 of Odontamblyopus lacepedii. Taxonomy (NCBI): domain Eukaryota; kingdom Metazoa; phylum Chordata; class Actinopteri; order Gobiiformes; family Gobiidae; genus Odontamblyopus; species Odontamblyopus lacepedii. The sequence goes on from CM068350.1 coordinate 35,887,853, forward strand.
CAGCAGAGGGCGCTGTGCCGGGAGCTGGGAGGAGAAGTGAAGCTGAAGCTGCTCTTTAAAGCTTCCATCCACGGCTTCACTGGAGCAGCGTTTCATCAGCGCTGTGACAACCGAGGCCCCTCCGTGTCTGTGGGATACAACAGCTCCGGACACGTGTTTGGAGGGTACACCAGCGCCCCCTTCAGTCAGACACAACAATATGTCAACGACCCCAAGGCCTTTCTCTTTACCTTCAAAGGAGATGCTCTGCTCAAATATCCCACCACCGACAGTGCCTACGCTTTGTATATGGTCAGTAACACCGGCCCATACTTTGGACAAGATTTTGCTCTCATGAATGGAGGTGCGACTGTTTACAGTAATCCAGGAAACTTCTACAATTTTCCTGCTGCAGAAATGCACGGCAACGACCTGCAGCTGATCGAGTGTGAGGTGTACCAGGTGGAAGGTAACTCACTTCTACAGCACCTGTCATAGACCTGTTACAATCATCACTACATCGACTTACACAAGCTGGAACTAAATATTTAGCGTCTATTTTCAAAGAAGTAATTATGACTTCCTGTGAGGCTTTTGTTTTTTATTTACAGGTGGAAATGAGCTTCTATAGACTTGAGCTGCAGAGGGATGAACTTTAAATTTAGAGATGAATTCTTAAGCATCTCATTTATGTGTCGCAGCTCATGTTCATTAACAATACTTTATGTACTGTACGTACAGTTTCTGCTTTAGTGTCAGGGGCTTAATGACATCTGTATCATCACTTATCCTTTATAGTTTTATTATAGTGTATCTTACTTCAGAATTTATTACCCGGATTTGTGACCTAGAGCCTTGACACTGAACCTGTTAGAAAACCGTAATGGGGTGATGCTCGGCGGAGCTGTGTGTGTTTGTCTCTAATGTTCCTCATGTTGTGTGTGACAGAGGGCACAGAGCTGGAGAAGCCCTGGAGGCCCATGGTTTGGCTCTCAGGGTAAGTAACCAGCCGAGTGGTGCATTTTTATAGTAATAACCTTACACTTGTACTGCACGTGTCAAAGCCCCTCAAAGTGCTACACTCTCGTCATTATTCACTCTTACTGTACTGGGTGGTGTTACGATACTAGTGTAGCCACAGCTGCCACGGGGCAGACTGATGGAAGCAAGGCTGCCAATCTGCACCATCCACCACCTCCACCTCCATTCACGCACACACTTTCATACTGGGGAATGCAGGTGAAGTGCCTAAATTTGCCTAAGACAGATCTGGTCCAATCGATCCTCGGACCTTCGGGGTGGGGGACCACTGCTCTAACCACTGAGCTGTTATTATAATGTGATTCCACAATGTGGAATGGTCCAAGATCAATAAAGGCAGAAGCAACATCTGCAGCTTAGCCCAAAATGGGACAGGGGTCTAAGAGCCGGCCCCAGAAAAATGAACAATCATAAATTGGGATCGAACAAGATCTTGTGAGACAAAATTTCCACAAATGGCTTAGTGCTCACAAGAGTCAATTTTGTGTACCACATTACCTTTATTACACAAAACTGACTCTTGTGAGCTAAAGGTCGAGGGGTAACAGGTAAAAGGGGCCCGGCCGGGTACAACTCGAGGAAGTGACGTGGGGCTCCCCTCCGGGGGAAGGATCCAGAAGGGCCGGTGCAAAGAGATTGACCACCGGATCTGAGACTCATGGATATCGCTCCTCTCCTGAGCTCAAAGACAAGATTCATTGTGTCCTGGACGGATGTAAAATCTCCATCATGCCCGAAAAATTGGAGGAGAAACTCACGGCTGTGCGTCGAAAAGCCAACCTGCTGGGTCAGTGTGCGCCCCCTAGTGTCCATGTGCGGTGTGTTCATGGCTCTGAATGTGAGTGTCTGTGCAGGCATCCCTCAGCTGGCCCTGGTCACCAAAGTGGATGAAGCCTGTCCAATAGTGAAGGAGGACCTGACCAGTGTCTACAAGAGCCCATATATCAAGGACCTGGTAAGGATTCTTCATTATAATCAAAACAAAATGAGCGTTGGCCAGCGTGCTGCTGTGTCTGGAGCTCAGCGCAGTGCCACATTTTAGACAGAATTCTCCCTAGTGTGATGTCATCAATATGGAAATCATAGACCCCTCCATGAACTGCCACCTTAACCCCTGGGTTTGAACACCCAAGCGATGCCAGGAGTTGTGTTGTCGGGGCTTCACGCCCCTGGAGGGTCACCCAAGGGACAGGTCTCTCACTTTAAATGTGTCGTATTAGCTAAGCTAGAAGCCAATAACTGTAAATGTTAACTGTGAAAGCTCAATTAAAACTTCAAAATAAGCATTTAAATTAGAATAAAGAAGTAATAAAGATATTTAAAATAACAAAACAAAACATAAGTAGCAGAAAGCTATTGTTTTCATTGAGTTCAGTTGTAGTGGCCACTAATGTTTACTACAGAAGTTAATTCACCCACCAAACTAAAGTGCTCTATGTATTTAATATGGTCAAACTTGTTACCGAAATCTGGGAAAAGAGTGAAACATGTCTCTGAAAGTTCTGAAAAGTGCTTATAAACTCATCCTGGTGAATAATTAAGATGGTCTGAGCATAACACCGCAGTTTCAAATGTACTAGTTTTCATGTTTTTGGAGACAGTAAAAGTCAGGTACACGTCCTCTACACTGAGGGTCATAAAGCTAAATAATAATACTAATAGTGTTTGTTGTTTAGCTGCAGGATGCCAGTGCTCGCCTGGGCCTGCCTCTGTCTTGTGTCCTCCCTCTGAAGAACTACAGTGAGGAGCTGGAGCTGGAGGTTCCTGTGGACATCCTGGTACTTTCAGCTCTGCAGCAGATTCTACGATTCACAGATAATTACTTTGACGACTTCAGCGACCGCCTCAACAACTCCAACGTTAACATTTCCACTTCGTTTGACTTCATGAGTAGTTTTATTTTGCCAATGTTCAGTATTAAACTTAATAAGAATGACACAGTTTGAGCTTGAGTTTATTAAGTTGGTTTCTGTTCATTTCAATGTTCTGTTGGTACAATAAATATGACACCAAATGATATCTCACTGTTCAAACCAAATAAAGACGTACAAATTGGCTATTGTCCTTTTTAAAACAACAATTAGTAGTTTAAAGTACAAGATAATAGTTCTGTGCTCAAGTTAAAAGGTTTATGCACGTGGCAAAAGTGTGGGGTTATTCCAGACTCTGTCCAGCCATGATACCTGCATGAAGATGGCCCCCATCAAACGCAAACCTACAGAAAGCTATGACTATACTTCGTCTGTGCTGTTTTGTGCTGCAAAAAGTTTTGTTTGTGCTTCTTTAGTTTTTGAGAAATGAACGATTCTTTTACAGGTCAAATTGGGGTCAGACCCACAGGAAGAAGAAAAATGCTCAAACGCCCAAAATGGAGTCAGTCGTTTGTGCTGCAAAAAGTTTTGTTTGTGCGATCCCCCCCCCCTTCCTCTTCCACTAGTTCTGTCCTTTCTATACATCTTAAACCCTGGGACATTATACACAGTAGAGGGTGTTGTTGGTGTTAGCCAAGTTTCTGATATGCAAAGATAGTCAAGATTAGAATCAGACAAAAGCAGCTGAATTTGCTCTGTTTTTGTACAACACTTCTTATGTTAATATGCCCCCCAAAAATTCCCTTTGGTTTTGATTTTAGATCCCAAAGAATGTTGGCATGATTTACAGTTTGAAACATTTTTGAAACTTGCTGTTTTGAAGTTGCATTTGCATTAAGTCGTTGGTGTTTAGTGGGAGTCTTGCTCGCATTACCTGGTTTGAGCTGGTGTTCATTATTTCTACTCATCTTGACTCCTGTGCGGCTAGCGGCCCCTGGCCTCTGGACGACATTCTCGTGTCGCAGTCCAGGTAGATGAGCACAGAGGTCATCAATTGCTAGAGATGAGTTTTGGTGAACACGTGTGGTCGCCGCCGCTGAGCCGCGTGCCCTCCTACTCAACTTCGTCGGAGTCTCCGGATCGCAAGCGGCCCCTGCGGGGCCCCTCCTCGACAGTTTACGCGTGGCTGTGGTTCGCGAGGTTACGCGCGTAAACGCTGACGCGTAGCGGAGCCAGGGCCTGACCACAGAACTATATCTATGGGCCTGACAGGGTTTGGCCAAGACATTGATCCCTCTCCTCGATCCAGCTGTCAGTCAAACGCTCCGTATTAAACGGCGTCTCAAAGTTCAGAGGCAAAGGAAGAAACCACAGAGCAAAGCTGAGAGAGGATTCAGAGCACAGATACAGTGAGTTTGTGCTCCACAGGTCCAGGGACAGTAACAGAGCAGGTTTGACATGCTGCATAATCCTGAATTTGATATTAAGACAAATACTTATATTTAAAGACAAAATATAAACATCGGTATCGGAACAGAAAAAGCTGATTCGGTGCATCTCTCCTACTTTGGACATTGTGTTTTTATTAAAGCAGACCTACTCTGCCTGTGTCTGCAGGGCCATTATAATTTGGACACATTAAATCACAATATTCACCTAAAATGAATTTAACAAAAAACAAGTTTGCTGATTTCTGCGATCGAAAACAAAGCGTGAGGCGCTGTGGGCCCCTCCTGTGGAGAACTGCTGATCATTTGAATCAGAATAACTACACGGCGCCGCTGAATCCTCCATGTATCAGATTAAGAAACTGATACTGGAGAAGGACGTACAGAAGCAGAGCAGTGGGCGTGGACCAGGGACGGTGAAAACGGGTAGATAAGAGCAACAGCATCTTGAACACAGGAGAATAAAGATTCCTCCAACAGGAATCACTCTGATTAAAACTTCAGAGGGTCAAAGAGAAGGAAAATACTGTAACATGGTTAAAGCTCGGAAAAGTCTGTTTTCAGAATAGTTCTGCTTTAATCAAATCCTCAAACTACACTTTTCTTTCTTTTCTCTTGAAGCTGTTGTCATGAACTCCAACCTGATGAGGGTCCAGCAGAGGGCGCTGTGCCGGGAGCTGGGAGGAGAGTGAAGCTGAAGCTGCTCTTTAAAGCTTCCATCCACGGCTTCACTGGAGCAGCGTTTCATCAGCGCTGTGACAACCGAGGCCCCTCCGTGTCTGTGGGATACAACAGCTCCGGACACGTGTTTGGAGGGTACACCAGCGCCCCCTTCAGTCAGACACAACAATATGTCAACGACCCCAAGGCCTTTCTCTTTACCTTCAAAGGAGATGCTCTGCTCAAATATCCCACCACCGACAGTGCCTACGCTTTGTATATGGTCAGTAACACCGGCCCATACTTTGGACAAGATTTTGCTCTCATGAATGGAGGTGCGACTGTTTACAGTAATCCAGGAAACTTCTACAATTTTCCTGCTGCAGAAATGCACGGCAACGACCTGCAGCTGATCGAGTGTGAGGTGTACCAGGTGGAAGGTAACTCACTTCTACAGCACCTGTCATAGACCTGTTACAATCATCACTACATCGACTTACACAAGCTGGAACTAAATATTTAGCGTCTATTTTCAAAGAAGTAATTATGACTTCCTGTGAGGCTTTTGTTTTTTATTTACAGGTGGAAATGAGCTTCTATAGACTTGAGCTGCAGAGGGATGAACTTTAAATTTAGAGATGAATTCTTAAGCATCTCATTTATGTGTCGCAGCTCATGTTCATTAACAATACTTTATGTACTGTACGTACAGTTTCTGCTTTAGTGTCAGGGGCTTAATGACATCTGTATCATCACTTATCCTTTATAGTTTTATTATAGTGTATCTTACTTCAGAATTTATTACCCGGATTTGTGACCTAGAGCCTTGACACTGAACCTGTTAGAAAACCGTAATGGGGTGATGCTCGGCGGAGCTGTGTGTGTTTGTCTCTAATGTTCCTCATGTTGTGTGTGACAGAGGGCACAGAGCTGGAGAAGCCCTGGAGGCCCATGGTTTGGCTCTCAGGGTAAGTAACCAGCCGAGTGGTGCATTTTTATAGTAATAACCTTACACTTGTACTGCACGTGTCAAAGCCCCTCAAAGTGCTACACTCTGCGTCATTATTCACTCTTACTGTACTGGGTGGTGTTACGATACTAGTGTAGCCACAGCTGCCACGGGGCAGACTGATGGAAGCAAGGCTGCCAATCTGCACCATCCACCACCTCCACCTCCATTCACGCACACACTTTCATACTGGGGAATGCAGGTGAAGTGCCTAGATTTGCCTAAGACAGAACTGGTCCAATCGATCCTCGGACCTTCGGGGTGGGGGACCACTGCTCTAACCACTGAGCTGTTATTATAATGTGATTCCACAATGTGGAATGGTCCAAGATCAATAAAGGCAGAAGCAACATCTGCAGCTTAGCCCAAAATGGGACAGGGGTCTAAGAGCCGGCCCCAGAAAAATGAACAATCATAAATTGGGATCGAACAAGATCTTGTGAGACAAAATTTCCACAAATGGCTTAGTGCTCACAAGAGTCAATTTTGTGTACCACATTACCTTTATTACACAAAACTGACTCTTGTGAGCTAAAGGTCGAGGGGTAACAGGTCATAGGGGCCCGGCCGGGTACAACTCGAGGAAGTGGCGTGGGGCTCCCCTCCGAGGGAAGAGGATCCAGAAGGGGCCGGTGCAAAGAGATTGACCACCGGATCTGAGACTCATGGATATCGCTCCTCTCCTGAGCTCAAAGACAAGATTCATTGTGTCCTGGACGGATGTAAAATCTCCATCATGCCCGAAAAATTGGAGGAGAAACTCACGGCTGTGCGTCGAAAAGCCAACCTGCTGGGTCAGTGTGCGCCCCCTAGTGTCCATGTGCGGTGTGTTCATGGCTCTGAATGTGAGTGTCTGTGCAGGCATCCCTCAGCTGGCCCTGGTCACCAAAGTGGATGAAGCCTGTCCAATAGTGAAGGAGGACCTGACCAGTGTCTACAAGAGCCCATATATCAAGGACCTGGTAAGGATTCTTCATTATAATCAAAACAAAATGAACGTTGGCCAACGTGCTGCTGTGTCTGGAGCTCAGCGCAGTGCCACATTTTTAGACAGAATTCTCCCTAGTGTGATGTCATCAATATGGAAATCATAGACCCCTCCATGAACTGCCACCTTAACCCCTGGGTTTGAACACCCAAACGATGCCAGGAGTTGTGTTGTCGGGGGCTTCACGCCCCTGGAGGGGTCACCCAAGGACAGGTCTCTCACTTTAAATGTGTCGTATTAGCTAAGCTAGAAGCCAATAACTGTAAATGTTAACTGTGAAAGCTCAATTAAAACTTCAAAATAAGCATTTAAATTAGAATAAAGAAGTAATAAAGATATTTAAAATAACAAAACAAAACATAAGTAGCAGAAAGCTATTGTTTTCATTGAGTTCAGTTGTAGTGGCCACTAATGTTTACTACAGAAGTTAATTCACCCACCAAACTAAAAGTGCTCTATGTATTTAATATGGTCAAACTTGTTACCGAAATCTGGGAAAAGAGTGAAACATGTCTCTGAAAGTTCTGAAAAGTGCTTATAAACTCATCCTGGTGAATAATTAAGATGGTCTGAGCACTTAACACCGCAGTTTCAAATGTACTAGTTTTCATGTTTTGGAGACAGTAAAAGTCAGGTACACGTCCTCTACACTGAGGGTCATAAAGCTAAATAATAATACTAATAGTGTTTGTTGTTTAGCTGCAGGATGCCAGTGCTCGCCTGGCCCTGCCTCTGTCTTGTGTCCTCCCTCTGAAGAACTACAGTGAGGAGCTGGAGCTGGAGGTTCCTGTGGACATCCTGGTACTTTCAGCTCTGCAGCAGATTCTACGATTCACAGATAATTACTTTGTGACTTCAGCGACCGCCTCAACAACTCCAACGTTAACATTTCCACTTCGTTTGACTTCATGAGTAGTTTTATTTTGCCAGTGTTCAGTATTAAACTTAATAAGAATGACACAGTTTGAGCTTGAGTTTATTAAGTTGGTTTCTGTTCATTTCAATGTTCTGTTGGTACAATAAATATGACACCAAATGATATCTCACTGTTCAAACCAAATAAAGACGTACAAATTGGCTATTGTCCTTTTTAAAACAACAATTAGTAGTTTAAAGTACAAGATAATAGTTCTGTGCTCAAGTTAAAAGGTTTATGCACGTGGCAAAAGTGTGGGGTTATTCCAGACTCTGTCCAGCCATGATACCTGCATGAAGATGGCCCCCATCAAACGCAAACCTACAGAAAGCTATGACTATACTTCGTCTGTGCTGTTTTGTGCTGCAAAAAGTTTTGTTTGTGCTTCTTTAGTTTTTGAGAAATGAACGATTCTTTTACAGGTCAAATTGGGGTCAGACCCACAGGAAGAAGAAAAATGCTCAAACGCCCAAAATGGAGTCAGTCGTTTGTGCTGCAAAAAGTTTTGTTTGTGCGATCCCCCCCCCCTTCCTCTTCCACTAGTTCTGTCCTTTCTATACATCTTAAACCCTGGGACATTATACACAGTAGAGGGTGTTGTTGGTGTTAGCCAAGTTTCTGATATGCAAAGATAGTCAAGATTAGAATCAGACAAAAGCAGCTGAATTTGCTCTGTTTTTGTACAACACTTCTTATGTTAATATGCCCCCCAAAAATTCCCTTTGGTTTTGATTTTAGATCCCAAAGAATGTTGGCATGATTTACAGTTTGAAACATTTTTGAAACTTGCTGTTTTGAAGTTGCATTTGCATTAAGTCGTTGGTGTTTAGTGGGAGTCTTGCTCGCATTACCTGGTTTGAGCTGGTGTTCATTATTTCTACTCATCTTGACTCCTGTGCGGCTAGCGGCCCCTGGCCTCTGGACGACATTCTCGTGTCGCAGTCCAGGTAGATGAGCACAGAGGTCATCAATTGCTAGAGATGAGTTTTGGTGAACACGTGTGGTCGCCGCCGCTGAGCAGCGTGCCCTCCTACTCAACCGTCGGAGTCTCCGGATGCATGGCGGCCCCTGCGGGCCCCTCCTCGACAGTTCTGCAGCGTGGCTGTGGTTCGCGAGGTTACAGCGTAGCGCTGGCGTGGCGGAGCCAGGGCCTGACCACAGAACTATATCTATGGGCCTGACAGGGTTTGGCCAAGACATTGATCCCTCTCCTCGATCCAGCTGTCAGTCAAGCGCTCCGTGATTAAGCAGCGTCTCAAAGTTCAGAGGCAAAGGAAGAAACCACAGAGCAAAGCTGAGAGAGGATTCAGAGCACAGATACAGTGAGTTTGTGCTCCACAGGTCCAGGGACAGTAACAGAGCAGGTTTGACATGCTGCATGATCCTGAATTTGATATGAAGACGAATACTTATATTTAAAGACAAAATATAAACATCGGTATCGGAACAGAAAAAGCTGATTCAGTGCATCTCTCCTACTTTGGACATTGTGTTTTTATTAAAGCAGACCTACTCTGCCTGTGTCTGCAGGGCCATTATAATTTGGACACATTAAATCACAATATTCACCTAAAATGAATTTAACAAAAAACAAGTTTGCTGATTTCTGCGATCGAAAACAAAGCATCAGGCGCTGTGGGCCCCTCCTGTGGAGAACTGCTGATCATTTGAACCAGAATAACTACACGACGCGCTGAATCCTCCATGTATCAGATTAAGAAACTGATACTGGAGAAGGGCGATACAGAGCAGAGCAGTGGGCGTGGACCAGGGACGGTGAAAACGGATAGATAAGAGCAACAGCATCTTGAACACAGGAGAATAAAGATTCCTCCAACAGGAATCACTCTGATTAAAACTTCAGAGGGTCAAAGAGAAGGAAAATACTGTAACATGGTTAAAGCTCGGAAAAGTCTGTTTTCAGAATAGTTCTGCTTTAATCAAATCCTCCAAACTACACTTTTCTTTCTTTTCTCTTGAAGCTGTTGTCATGAACTCCAAACTGACGAGGTCCAGCAGAGGCGCTGTGCCGGGAGCTGGGAGGAGAAGTGAAGCTGAAGCTGCTCTTTAAAGCTTCCATCCACGGCTTCACTGGAGCAGCGTTTCATCAGCGCTGTGACGCCCGAGGCCCCTCTGTGTCTGTGGGATACAACAGCTCCGGACACGTGTTTGGAGGGTACACCAGCGCCCCCTTCAGTCACACACAACAATATGTCAACGACCCCAAGGCCTTTCTCTTTACCTTCAAAGGAGATGCTCTGCTCAAATATCCCACCACCGACAGTGCGTACGCTTTGTGTATGGTCAGTAACACCGGCCCATATTTTGGACAAGATTTTGCTCTCATGAATGGAGGTGCGACTGTTTACAGTAATCCAGGAAACTTCTACAATTTTCCTGCTGCAGAAATGCACGGCAACGACCTGCAGCTGATCGAGTGTGAGGTGTACCAGGTGGAAGGTAACTCACTTCTACAGCACCTGTCATAGACCTGTTACAATCATCACTACATCGACTTACACAAGTTGGAACTAAATATTTAGCGTCTATTTTCAAAGAAGTAATTATGACTTCCTGTGAGGCTTTTGTTTTTATTTACAGGTGGAAATGAGCTTCTATAGACTTGAGCTGCAGAGGATGAACTTTAAATTTAGAGATGAATTCTTAAGCATCTCATTTATGTGTCGCAGCTCATGTTCATTAACAATACTTTATGTACAGTACGTACAGTTTCTGCTTTAGTGTCAGGGGCTTAATGACATCTGTATCATCACTTATCCTTTATAGTTTTATTATAGTGTATCTTACTTCAGAATTTATTACCCGGATTTGTGACCTAGAGCCTTGACACTGAACCTGTTAGAAAACCGTAATGGGGTGATGCTCGGCGGAGCTGTGTGTGTTTGTCTCTAATGTTCCTCATGTTGTGTGTGACAGAGAGCACAGAGCTGGAGAAGCCCTGGAGGCCCATGGTTTGGCTCTCAGGGTAAGTAACCAGCCGAGTGGTGCATTTTTATAGTAATAACCTTACACTTGTACTGCACGTGTCAAAGCCCCTCAAAGTGCTACACTCTCGTCATTATTCACTCTTACTGTACTGGGTGGTGTTACGATACTAGTGTAGCCACAGCTGCCACGGGGCAGACTGATGGAAGCAAGGCTGCCAATCTGCACCATCCACCACCTCCACCTCCATTCACGCACACACTTTCATACTGGGGAATGCAGGTGAAGTGCCTAAGAATTTGCTTAAGACAGAACTGGTCCAATCGATCCTCGGACCTTCGGGGTGGGGGACCACTGCTCTAACCACTGAGCTGTTATTATAATGTGATTCCACAATGTGGAATGGTCCAAGATCAATAAAGGCAGAAGCAACATCTGCAGCTTCGCCCAAAATGGGACAGGGGTCTAAGAGCCGGCCCCAGAAAAATGAACAATCATAAATTGGGATCGAACAAGATCTTGTGAGACAAAATTTCCACAAATGGCTTAGTGCTCACAAGAGTCAATTTTGTGTACCACATTACCTTTATTACACAAAACTGACTCTTGTGAGCTAAAGGTCGAGGGGTAACAGGTGAAAGGGGCCCGGCCGGGTACAACTCGAGGAAGTGACGTGGGGCTCCCCTCCGGGGGAGGATCCAGAAGGGGCCGGTGCAAAGAGATTGACCACCGGATCTGAGACTCATGGATATCGCTCCTCTCCTGAGCTCAAAGACAAGATTCATTGTGTCCTGGACGGATGTAAAATCTCCATCATGCCTGAAAAATTGGAGGAGAAACTCACCGCTGTGCATCGAAAAGCCAACCTGCTGGGTCAGTGTGCACCCCCTAGTGTCCATGTGCGGTGTGTTCATGGCTCTGAATGTGAGTGTCTGTGCAGGCATCCCTCAGCTGGCCCTGGTCACCAAAGTGGATGAAGCCTGTCCAATAGTGAAGGAGGACCTGACCAGTGTCTACAAGAGCCCATATATCAAGGACCTGGTAAGGATTCTTCATTATAATCAAAACAAAATGAACGTTGGCCAACGTGCTGCTGTGTACGGAGCTCAGCGCAGTGCCACATTTTAGACGGAATTCTCCCTAGTGTGATGTCATCAATATGGAAATCATAGACCCCTCCATGAACTGCCACCTTAACCCCTGGGTTTGAACACCCAAACGATGCCAGGAGTTGTGCTGTCGGGGGCTTCACGCCCCTGGAGGGGTCACCCAAGGCAAACGGGTGAAGGGGGACGGGTCAGACTAAGAGCGGTTCAGATGCCCCCTGTTATGAGCCTGAGGTGGGTGACTGCGAGTGTGTCCTGGCCGCCTCGCTGAGCCGGGCCGAGCACAGCCTGAACAAACGCTGTGGGACCATCTTCCCATGGACCCACCACCTGCAGAAGGATCCATAAGGGGCCGGTACAGGATGATCTGGGAGTCAGTCGAAGGCCTCAATGACCGGATGTCCGGACATGGAAACTCTGGGGACGTGGAATGTCACCTCGCTGGGGGAAGGAGCCTGAGCTTCTGCGGGAGGTCGAGCGTTACTGTCAGATACAGTCAGCCTCAGCTTCACACACAGCCTGAGCTCTGGAACCCGACTCCATTTCTGTGGCGTTGGCCGCGGGGAGCGGCAGCGAGTTGGTGTGGGCTCATCACCCACAGTTCAGCCGCTGTGTTGGAGTTCAGCCCGGTGAACGAGAGGGTCGTCCCTGCACCTTTGGGGCGGGGACAGGTCTCTCACTCTAAATGTGTCGTATTAGCTAAGCTAGAAGCCAATAACTGTAAATGTTAACAGTGAAAGCTCAATTAAAACTTCAAAATAAGCATTTAAATTAGAATAAAGAAGTAATAAAGATATTTAAAATAACGAAACAAAACATAAGTAGCAGAAAGCTATGGTTATCATTGAGTTCAGTTGTAGTGGCCACTAATGTTTACTACAGAAGTTAATTCACCCATCAAACTAAAACTGCTCTATGTATTTAATATGGTCAAACTTGTTACCGAAATCTGGGAAAAGAGTGAAACATGTCTCTGAAAGTTCTGAAAAGTGCTTATAAACTCATCCTGGTGAATAATTAAGATGGTCTGAACACAACACCGCAGTTTCAAATGTACTAGTTTTTCATGTTTTTGGAGACAGTAAAGTCAGGTACATCTCCTCTACACTGAGGGTCATAAAGCTAAATAATAATACTAATAGTGTTTGTTGTTTAGCTGCAGGATGCCAGTGCTCGCCTGGGCCTGCCTCTGTCTTGTGTCCTCCCTCTGAAGAACTACAGTGAGGAGCTGGAGCTGGAGGTTCCTGTGGACATCCTGGTACTTTCAGCTCTGCAGCAGATTCTACAATTCGCAGATAATTACTTTGACGACTTCAGCGACTGCCTCAACAACTCCAACGTTAAGTAATATAGTACGTAACATGGTGATCCCAATATGTAACATGTTAACTCATTTCCACTTCGTTTGACTTCATGAGTAGTTTTATTTTGCCAATGTTCAGTATTAAACTTAATGAGAATGACACAGTTTGAGCTTGAGTTTATTAAGTTGGTTTCTGTTCATTTCAATGTTCTGTTGGTACAATAAATATGACACCAAATGATATCTCACTGTTCAAACCAAATAAAGACGTACAAATTGGCTATTGTCCTTTTTTAAAATAACAATTAGTAGTTTAAAGTACAAGATAATAGTTCTGTGCTCAAGTTAAAAGGTTTATGCACGTGGCAAAAGTGTGGGGTTATTCCAGACTCTGTCCAGCCATGATACCTGCATGAAGATGGCCCCCATCAAACGCCAAACCTACAGAAAGCTATGACTATACTTCGTCTGTGCTGTTTTGTGCTGCAAAAAGTTTTGTTTGTGCTTCTTTAGTTTTTGAGAAATGAACGATTCTTTTACAGGTCAAATTGGGGTCAGACCCACAGGAAGAAGAAAAATGCTCAAACGCCCAAAATGGAGTCAGTCGTTTGTGCTGCAAAAAGTTTTGTTTGTGCGATTCCCCCTTCCACTTCCACTAGTTCTGTCCTTTCTATACATCTTAAACCCTGGGACATTATACACAGTAGAGGGTGTTGTTGGTGTTAGCCAAGTTTCTGATATGCAAAGATAGTCAAGATTAGAATCAGACAAAAGCAGCTGAATTTGCTCTGTTTTTGTACAACACTTCTTATGTTAATATGCCCCCCAAAAATTCCCTTTGGTTTTGATTTTAGATCCCAAAGAATGTTGGCATGATTTACAGTTTGAAACATTTTGAAACTTGCCGTTTTGAAGTTGCATTTGCATTAAGTCGTTGGTGTTTAGTGGGAGTCTTGCTCGCATTACCTGGTTTGAGCTGGTGTTCATTATTTCTACTCATCTTGACTCCTGTGCGGCTAAGCGGCCCTGGCCTCTGGACGACATTCTCGTGTCGCAGTCCAGGTAGATGAGCACAGAGGTCATCAATTGCTAGAGATGAGTGAGATGAGTTTTGGTGAACACGTGTGGTCGCCGCCGCTGAGCCGCGTGCCCTCCTACTCAACTTCGTCGGAGTCTCCGGATCGCAAGCGGCCCCTGCGGGGCCCCTCCTCGACAGTTTACGCGTGGCTGTGGTTCGCGAGGTTACGCGCGTAAACGCTGACGCGTAGCGGAGCCAGGGCCTGACCACAGAACTATATCTATGGGCCTGACAGGGTTTGGCCAAGACATTGATCCCTCTCCTCGATCCAGCTTGTCAGTCAAACGCTCCGTATTAAACGGCGTCTCAAAGTTCAGAGGCAAAGGAAGAAACCACAGAGCAAAGCTGAGAGAGGATTCAGTGCACAGATACAGTGAGTTTGTGCTCCACAGGTCCAGGGACAGTAACAGAGCAGGTTTGACATGCTGCATGATCCTGAATTTGATATGAAGACGAATACTTATATTTAAAGACAAAATATAAACATCGGTATCGGAACAGAAAAAGCTGATTCGGTGCATCTCTCCTACTTTGGACATTGTGTTTTTATTAAAGCAGACCTACTCTGCCTGTGTCTGCAGGGCCATTATAATTTGGACACATTAAATCACAATATTCACCTAAAATGAATTTAACAAAAAACAAGTTTGCTGATTTCTGCGATCGAAAACAAAGCATCAGGCGCTGTGGGCCCTCCTGTGGAACTGCTGATCATTTGAACCAGAATAACTACACGGCCGCTGAATCCTCCATGTATCAGATTAAGAAACTGATACTGGAGAAGGACGTACAGAGCAGAGCAGTGGGCGTGGACCAGGGACGGTGAAAACGGGTAGATAAGAGCAACAGCATCTTGAACACAGGAGAATAAAGATTCCTCCAACAGGAATCACTCTGATTAAAACTTCAGAGGGTCAAAGAGAAGGAAAATACTGTAACATGGTTAAAGCTCGGAAAAGTCTGTTTTCAGAATAGTTCTGCTTTAATCAAATCCTCAAACTACACTTTTCTTTCTTTTCTCTTGAAGCTGTTGTCATGAACTCCAAACTGACGAGGGTCCAGCAGAGGGCGCTGTGCCGGGAGCTGGGAGGAGAAGTGAAGCTGAAGCTGCTCTTTAAAGCTTCCATCCACGGCTTCACTGGAGCAGCGTTTCATCAGCGCTGTGACAACCGAGGCCCCTCCGTGTCTGTGGGATACAACAGCTCCGGACACGTGTTTGGAGGGTACACCAGCGCCCCCTTCAGTCAGACACAACAATATGTCAACGACCCCAAGGCCTTTCTCTTTACCTTCAAAGGAGATGCTCTGCTCAAATATCCCACCACCGACAGTGCGTACGCTTTGTATATGGCCAGTAACACCGGCCCATACTTTGGACAAGATTTTGCTCTCATGAATGGAGGTGCGACTGTTTACAGTAATCCAGGAAACTACTACAATTTTCCTGCTGCAGAAATGCACGGCAACGACCTGCAGCTGATCGAGTGTGAGGTGTACCAGGTGGAAGGTAACTCACTTCTACAGCACCTGTCATAGACCTGTTACAATCATCACTACATCGACTTACACAAGTTGGAACTAAATATTAGCGTCTATTTTCAAAGAAGTAATTATGACTTCCTGTGAGGCTTTTGTTTTTTATTTACAGGTGGAAATGGGCTTCTATAGACTTGAGCTGCAGAGGGATGAACTTTAAATTTAGAGATGAATTCTTAAGCATCTCATTTATGTGTCGCAGCTCATGTTCATTAACAATACTTTATGTACTGTACGTACAGTTTCTGCTTTAGTGTCAGGGGCTTAATGACATCTGTATCATCACTTATCCTTTATAGTTTTATTATAGTGTATCTTACTTCAGAATTTATTACCCGGATTTGTGACCTAGAGCCTTGACACTGAACCTGTTAGAAAACCGTAATGGGGTGATGCTCAGCGGAGCCAAAGAGCTGAGTGTGTGTTTGTCTCTAATGTTCCTCATGTTGTGTGTGACAGAGGGCACAGAGCTGGAGAAGCCCTGGAGGCCCATGGTTTGGCTCTCAGGGTAAGTAACCAGCCGAGTGGTGCATTTTTATAGTAATAACCTTACACTTGTACTGCACGTGTCAAAGCCCCTCAAAGTGCTACACTCTCGTCATTATTCACTCTTACTGTACTGGGTGGTGTTACGATACTAGTGTAGCCACAGCTGCCCGCAGGGCAGACTGATGGAAGCAAGGCTGCCAATCTGCACCATCCACCACCTCCACCTCCATTCACGCACACACTTTCATACTGGGGAATGCAGGTGAAGTGCCTAAGAATTTGCTTAAGACAGAACTGGTCCAATCGATCCTCGGACCTTCGGGGTGGGGGACCACTGCTCTAACCACTGAGCTGTTATTATAATGTGATTCCACAATATGGAATGGTCCAAGATCAATAAAGGCAGAAGCAACATCTGCAGCTTCGCCCAAAATGGGACAGGGGTCTAAGAGCCGGCCCCAGAAAAATGAACAATCATAAATTGGGATCGAACAAGATCTTGTGAGACAAAATTTCCACAAATGGCTTAGTGCTCACAAGAGTCAATTTTGTGTACCACATTACCTTTATTACACAAAACTGACTCTTGTGAGCTAAAGGTCGAGGTAACAGGTGAAAGGGGCCCGGCCGGGTACAACTCGAGGAAGTGACGTGGGGCTCCTCTCCGGGAGGATCCAGAAGGGGCAGTGCAAAGAGATTGACCACCGGATCTGAGACTCATGGATATCGCTCCTCTCCTGAGCTCAAAGACAAGATTCATTGTGTCCTGGACGGATGTAAAATCTCCATCATGCCCGAAAAATTGGAGGAGAAACTCACCGCTGTGCATCGAAAAGCCAACCTGCTGGGTCAGTGTGCGCCCCTAGTGTCCATGTGCGGTGTGTTCATGGCTCTGAATGTGAGTGTCTGTGCAGGCATCACTCAGCTGGCCCTGGTCACAAAAGTGGATGAAGCCTGTCCAATAGTGAAGGAGGACCTGACCAGTGTCTACAAGAGCCCATATATCAAGGACCTGGTAAGGATTCTTCATTATAATCAAAACAAAATGAGCGTTGGCCAACGTGCTGCTGTGTCTGGAGCTCAGCGCAGTGCCACATTTTAGACAGAATTCTCCCTAGTGTGATGTCATCAATATGGAAATCATAGACCCCTCCATGAACTGCCACCTTAACCCCTGGGTTTGAACACCCAAACGATGCCAGGAGTTGTGCTGTCGGGGGCTTCACGCCCCTGGAGGGGTCACCCAAGGCAAACGGGTGAAGGGGGACGGGTCAGACTAAGAGCGGTTCAGATGCCCCCTGTTACGAGCCTGAGGTGGGTGACTGCGAGTGTGTCCTGGCCGCCTCGCTGAGCCGGGCCGGGCACAGCCTGAACAAACGCTGTGGGACCATCTTCCCATGGACCCACCACCTGCAGAAGGATCCATAAGGGGCCGGTACAGGATGATCTGGGAGTCAGTCGAAGGCCTCAATGACCGGATGTCCGGACATGGAAACTCTGGGGACGTGGAATGTCACCTTGCTGGGGGAAGGAGCCTGAGCTTCTGCGGGAGGTCGAGCGTTACTGTCAGATACAGTCGGCCTCAGCTTCACACACAGCCTGAGCTCTGGAACCCGACTCCTTGAGAGGGGCTGGACTCTCCATTTCTGTGGCGTTGGCCGCGGGGAGCGGCAGCGAGTTGGTGTGGGCTCATCACCCACAGTTCAGCCGCTGTGTTGGAGTTCAGCCCGGTGAACGAGAGGGTCATCCCTGCACCTTTGGGGCGGGGACAGGTCTCTCACTCTAAATGTGTCGTATTAGCTAAGCTAGAAGCCAATAACTGTAAATGTTAACTGTGAAAGCTCAATTAAAACTTCAAAATAAGCATTTAAATTAGAATAAAGAACTAATAAAGATATTTAAAATAACGAAACAAAACATAAGTAGCAGAAAGCTATGGTTATCATTGAGTTCAGTTGTAGTGGCCACTAATGTTTACTACAGAAGTTAATTCACCCACCAAACTAAAACTGCTCTATGTATTTAATATGGTCAAACTTGTTACCGAAATCTGGGAAAAGAGTGAAACATGTCTCTGAAAGTTCTGAAAAGTGCTTATAAACTCATCCTGGTGAATAATTAAGATGGTCTGAACACAACACCGCAGTTTCAAATGTACTAGTTTTTCATGTTTTTGGAGACAGTAAAAGTCAGGTACACGTCCTCTACACTGAGGGTCATAAAGCTAAATACTAATATTTAGTAATAAACATAATGTAATAAAAATACTAATAGTGTTTGTTGTTTAGCTGCAGGATGCCAGTGCTCGCCTGGGCCTGTCTCTGTCTTGTGTCCTCCCTCTGAAGAACTACAGTGAGGAGCTGGAGCTGGAGGTTCCTGTGGACATCCTGGTACTTTCAGCTCTGCAGCAGATTCTACGATTCGCAGATAATTACTTTGACGACTTCAGCGACCGCCTCAACAACTCCAACGTTAAGTAATATAGTACGTAACATGGTGATCCCAATATGTAACATGTTAACTCATTTCCACTTCGTTTAACTTCATGAGTAGTTTTATTTTGCCAATGTTCAGTATTAAACTTAATGAGAATGACACAGTTTGAGCTTGAGTTTATTAAGTTGGTTTCTGTTCATTTCAATGTTCTGTTGGTACAATAAATATGACACCAAATGATATCTCACTGTTCAAACCAAATAAAGACGTACAAATTGGCTATTGTCCTTTTTTAAAACAACAATTAGTAGTTTAAAGTACAAGATAATAGTTCTGTGCTCAAGTTAAAAGGTTTATGCACGTGGCAAAAGTGTGGGGTTATTCCAGACTCTGTCCAGCCATGATACCTGCATGAAGATGGGCCCCATCAAACGCAAACCTACAGAAAGCTATGACTATACTTCGTCTGTGCTGTTTTGTGCTGCAAAAAGTTTTGTTTGTGCTTCTTTAGTTTTTGAGAAATGAACGATTCTTTTACAGGTCAAATTGGGGTCAGACCCACAGGAAGAAGAAAAATGCTCAAACGCCCAAAATGGAGTCAGTCGTTTGTGCTGCAAAAAGTTTTGTTTGTGCGATTCTGGTTCTTCAGATATTTGCAGTTTTATTTTGGGCCGATGGCGTCGTCCAGAACCTCAGAATGTGAAACAGCCTCAAAACAGGAAGAAAATTATAGAAAATATTTATATTTTGTTTGTACTGTTTTGTGCTGTGACAACTTTCATTTGTGCGAGTTTATTTCAAAAATTATTCATTATTATTTCTGCAATAATTATAGGACGTAATTTCCACTAGTGGCAAAACTAGTGGTGAAAAACAATCTGAGGCTGTGGAAAAGTCTGTATTATTATATAAAATATAAATCAAAAGCAAATTTCTAAAGACTGAAATAGACTTTTTCATAGCCGCAGATTGTTTTTCGCCACTAGTTTTGCCACTAGTGGAAATTACGTCCTATAATTATTGCAGAAATAATCGGCCCAAAATAAAACTGCGAATATCTGAAGAACCAGAATCACACAAACAAAACTTTTTGCAGCACAAATGAAGCACAAACGACATTTTGGGCGTTTGAGCATTTTTCTTCTTCCTGTGGGTCTGACCCCAGTTTGACCTGTAAAAGAATCGTTCATTTCTCAAAAACTAAAGAAGCACAAACGACTGACGTAGTTTTTGTGTAGGTTTGAGTTTGATGGGGGCGACTTCACGGAGGTGTCATGACACTTGGTACAGTACGCCACTTTTCTCCATAAAGGTGTTATGGCTTTGACAGGAATGTTCCACACTATGGCATTAAACTTCTCTGAATGACACCTTAAGGCAGAGTGACAGGTCAGGTCTGTGGAGAGGCGACCCCCTCACGCACACAGGGTTCCTGCGATGTCTTAAAAACTCTTAAAAGCATCGAATTTATGAATTTGGGAACAAAACCTTAAAAACACTTGAAAAAGACTTGAAATTTTATGTCTTATTCTTAAAATTTGTACAGTTCATAACATTTTTGTATCACATTTCTCCTCAAAAGTTGAATTTGTCAAATCCCATTATTTGGTTAAATAAAGAGCGGCGGAAACAATAATTGAGAACGCGACGGAGCCCTGGGTCCAAATCCTCCGAACACGTCACTGAAGATCACGCGCTACAGAAACACAAGAAACAAGCTGAGCAGAAGAGTAAAATCAAAGAGAATCTCAGCAGATTTTTGATCAGAAGTTTGATTTACGCCGTTATGTTGGGTTTTTTTACATTGTTTTACTTTACCGAGCGACACATTTCATACTGAGGCTATGGGGAAGAGTTTGTTTGAGAAACACAAATTTAAGAATTTTGTTTTTACGAAATAGGCCGTGAAATAGATACCATATTTTTCGGACTATAAAGCGCACGGGATTAAAAGTCGCAATATCAATGAATGGGTCTATTTTCATACATAAGACGCATTAAGTGAGATGTCCACGATCCACTGGCAGATCATGGTGTAACTCGTACGTCGTCCAACGCTCCCACACAGCTCGAAATTTAACTCTGAACGACCTGCTGACACCGATATCTAGCGGTTGGAGTTCTTTCGTTAAACCACCCGGAATGATCCCAAACACAGAATTACCGTGTTTTTCGGACCATAAGGTGCGCCGGATTATAAAGCGCTAGATCAATGACCGGGTATTTTTCATACATAAAGCGCAGAACTATAATTCGGCCTTTAGTTTGCTTCAATCGGGCGTGGAAGTCACATGTCTCTGAACAGAATTACCGTATTTTTTGGACCATAAGGTGCACCGGATTATAGGGGCCATTTCGGGTCCTTATACACACACCATAATGATGTTGAGTCCGCATCGCTCATGGATGTATAATCAGAGCTGGATAAGACTCGCCGCTTCTATCCGTGACCGCAGAGTGACGTGTGGCCGAGCGAGGTACTGCAGCCCACAGCCCAGGAAAAAATCTTTGTGAAATAAACCTGCCCGTGTTCGGCCGACAGGGCATCCACAGCTTTCATAAAGGTCGGATTTTGTAGGGATCGTTCTATATTTTTACAATATTAACTTTAAAACATTTTTAAATCGTCAAAGCGCCTAAAAATCAGCTTTGTAAGAGTTAGCCTCACCGCTCTGAGCTCGTGCTAGCTCCACTCTAGCAGCTCGCGCCCTGATTGGTCAGGACTGCGTTTCTGACGCAACAAACACATTATTACTTACGGTATAAACTGAGCAGAGTAACGGAAACATGCAAAGCGGTGGAAGCGAGGACCAATCGAGTAGCCGAAAGAAAGTTTGGAGTGAGAGAAACTTGTTTTTGATGGAGAAAAGTGGAGGAAATTCAAACTGCAATGAAGGAAACAAAAGCTCATCACTAAAAGCTGGATTTAGCTGGAGTTGGTGGAGTTGCTCAGAAGTGACACCGAGGATGAAGAGTTCAGTGGATTTAGTGATTTGAGTGAGATGGAGAGTTCGGTAAACTTGTTCTGTTGTTTCTGCTCTAGTTTTGTGAATAACTGTTCATATGTGACGTGAACAAACCAGACACATGTTCAGCCTGTTCTTCTCTGTTCTGTTGGTATTTCTAAAACTCGCCTTTCAACATGAAATGCTGGTTCTTGGTCTCTGATTTTACAAAATAAATTTCCCCCAAAAAGTGTGACTTATAGTCTGGTGCAACTTATACATGTTTTTTCTTCTTCATTATGCTTTTTTTTGGTTGGTGCGACTTATAGTCCGGAGTGACTTATAGTCCAAAAAATACGGTAGTATTGTGTGGTTTTAAAATGACTGTGATTGTTATGATTTTTTTTTTCCGCATTATTTGAGGTCTGAAAACATTTAATCTATTTTATTTTGAGCATTTGTCATTTTCTGCAAATAAATGCTCTAAATGACAATATTTTTATTTGGAATTTGGGAGAAATGTTGTCAGTAGTTTATAGAATAAAACAAAAAGCAGAGAAACTGATCATTTTGCAGTGATGTAGATGTTCTTAAAAAGGTTTTAAAAAGACTTGAATTTAACTTGAAGAAACCAGAATGAACCCTGTCACCGCAACAAAAACACTTGGACCTGCCTGAAGAGGTTTTAGAGTCATCCCTGCATGTTTGAGTCATCTAGCGATCTCTGCCGGCCCCTGTTCAAACCCTCCTTCCGGTTTGCAGTACGAGGATATGAAACCGTGCGCTACAACTTCACAAACCTGATGTGATGTGCAGGAGTTTGATTCGCTCGCTGGAGGACGGGCGACTTAGCGCAAAGAGCAAACGGAAAGGAGACAAAAACGACACTGAAGCTTATAAAATTGTTAAAAATGTTAATACGGTGAATAAAACATTTTCAAAACAATAAAAGGAACATGGTGATTTAAATGTGTGACGTGCAGCAGTTAAATACCCCAGAGAAGTCAAATACCCCCTCTTTAACAAGACACATCTGGGTAATTTTAATAAAAGATAAACAAAAAATCCAAATCTAACGGGAGTATTATTGTGAGAAGTTTAGAAGGATCCTTGTTTGATACATAAATACAACTTTGGCTGAGAAAACAGTTCAAATTTGACATCCAAGAGGCGATATTCATGTTCACAGGAAGACGTTTGGAAACCTGCGGATCAAGACTTCCGGTGTAGAGATAAAAACCAGGACTAGACCAGAACTAAACCAGGACTAGACCGTGGATTCAGCAGCAGCGTCTTCACAGCCTGCCAAAGCTTTCCGGTGGCAACAAAACGGAACGGAAGCTTTTTTCTTTGGTTAGACAAAAGATAAAAGTTAAAAAGAAAGAATACGGTGACGTCTAGATGAAGAAAACCGGGCTATTTTCTCAGTTTTCCCAGATTTTGACAGAGTTTCTATCGCCGACAGAGCCCAAAGGAAGTCGTCGTCCGGATGTTTCCAAACATCTTCTGTTTCTGAAAGCGTGAAGAGCCCAAGAGGGTCCGTGTACCGTTCGTTCTTTGGAATTTCAATTAAGAACGAAAAACGATAAAATGGGAAAACAGGTTGACACTAAAACGGAATAATGAAGTAAATGAAAAAACAGATTTCCAGTATTTAATTTAAAGTTTATTTCAAATCACACCAAACAAAAAACAGTCTTGGTGCTTATTTTAATTTAGATATTTTATTCTCGCCGGTTTATTTGAAGTTCTGCTGTTTGAAGGACTCGTCTTCTTTTATAGCGACACGTTTACTTTGGCGAACTCCATGACGAGAAACATGAAGCAGCGAGAAACTCTCTTTTGTTCAGTCGACTCCACAGAATTAGAATAAAAATAGTTTTTATTATAGATCCAGGGTCGACAATGAATTCACAGGCGGCGGCGCTAAAGCAGCAGAACTTCATCTAAGGGTCAATGACGTATCAGGATTTTCAACAGGCAGATTTTAAAATATAAAAAATATTAGTTTCTATTGAACTTTTTCAAATATTTACAGTGTCAGGTGCATAAATCTGTGTTTAACATTTATTTGAAGCATTTTTAGTGTAAAATGTCATGTGGTGCGACCGAGAATAACCTTAAAATAGTTTTATTTTCTAAAATATGGTTGGGATATTAATCTAAGTTCTGAATAATATGAAGTGTGTAGAAACAAACTGTTGGCGTTTCTTTAGTTTTTTAATGCATCTTAATATTTTCTTTTGATTTGATCCATTAGAGATGTTCCGATCAGGATTTTTTGGCTTCCAATACGATTTTTTAAAGCAGTGCTCTTTCCGATACCGATCCAATACCCTTTTTTATAGCTCTGGTTGCGCCGTCTCTGTAATGTCGTGTCATGAAGGAAGTTCGTACCTTAGCTCCAAAAAGACCATTAGACGACGAAAGCCTGACCGACCTTTACCTTCTGTGAAACGCCTCCTCCACTATTTGCTGCTGTGGTTTTGCCGCTTTGCGATTGTAAATCTCAAACTCGTCCGGGTGATTCTTTTGTAAGTGACGAATCAAACTGGTCATGTTAAAGTGGCTCTGCTGGTTCCTCCAGGAGAGACTGTTTGTTTGCAGCGATTGCGTCGCTGTTTGACTCTCGTTTTGTTGTAGTGAAAAGTCCCACACAGCGACATGGCGCTGTTTTGATTTACGGCTGCAGTAAAGCGCCTCGATGCCGCAAAAACATGTGAAACTGAATCCAATACTCCTAAAAGAGCTGGATCGGGAGCTGATACCGATACTGAATACTGGCTCGGGACGTCCCTAGTGTCCAATATGACAGTTGCCTGCTTGTGTTTAATGAACAAA
This sequence comes from Odontamblyopus lacepedii, assembly GCA_034769755.1. NCBI lineage: Eukaryota > Metazoa > Chordata > Actinopteri > Gobiiformes > Gobiidae > Odontamblyopus > Odontamblyopus lacepedii. The sequence continues at coordinate 35,912,385 of CM068350.1, forward strand.
CTACTGCCCTGGAAAATGCATCAAATGAAGAAAAATGCCTAAAGAACCATTCACCCAAGTCGACTTTGTCTGTTATTAAACTCCAGCCATAGAATTCCTGCTGTTATTAGTCGCACCACATGATGCACGGTTGCACCACATGACATTTTAACACTTTAAGGACAAAAAACATGCAGAATAACTCAGGATGATTTGGTTCCATGGAGGTCAGAGGTGCTACAGAAATGTGCTGAATTATTATGAAATTTGAACTTTTTTTGCAACTGGAAAGAAAATTTAGGCGCCATTTTATTGACCCATAAACCAGACAGAATAAAATATCAGAATTAAAACAGGCACCGAGACAGTTTTTTTTATTGGTGTTACTTTTTGTTTGACACTAAAACGGAAAAATGAAATAATAAACGGTTTTCCCATTTTATTGTTTTTCGTTCTTAACTGAAACACAAAAGATCGAACAGTACACAGACGTTTTGTGTACATTCTTATATGATTATTGTAAATTTAACACCACTGAGTTGCACCGTTTGCACAGATAAATGTCGGATTTATGAACAATGGCACATTTCACTGAAAAAACCTGTACCTGATTTTTTTATTTTCATGTATTTGAGCAGAACGTGACCTGCCCCCGTACAGATTTTTTCTCTAAGCAGCTCTGGAGGTCAAAATAAACCACAGTTTGCAGCTAATTACTGTCTGATAATCAGGAAGTGCGCGTTAGCATGGTAGTCGCTGTTAGCTTTACCGGCAAAAATACTCCGCTCTGGTCTCTGAAAAGCGCTTATAAACTCATCACGGCGAATAATTAGACGGCGAAAATCAGAAATCAGCTACAGCGCCTTTAACTAACAGAGCTCGGAGTAGAGTCGCTGCTCCTCTGCGCTGAGAAGAGCCAGAGGAGGTGTCCGGGGAGAGAGGAGTCCATACGTTTCTGTGGACGGTAGAAAAGTGGAAGCAGCGGAAACTACAACTGAGCATTTGGCAGGATTAAAAAACAAAACAAAACATAAAATCTTCTAAATAAACTTTGTCTTGAATAAACATCTCGCTTTTTACGTCCTTCAAAATAAAACGTCGGGAAGTTTCGACCATAAACTGTTTTGAGAAGTGGACGCAGTGAGTGTGACGTCGCCCACTTCACTTTGTGCTGAAAAAACGTGCCCCTTTTCCTGCTCTACACGATCCCGGGGTTTTTATGTCAATATTTTGTCCGTAAATCCATTTCCGGCCCCAAATCCGCCCGCTGTCCTCGATGAGCTTCATTTGCCTGGAGTCGCACTCACTCAGAACTCGTCTTTACACAGTCGACGGTAGGTTTTGCACGCCGAGAAAAGAACCCCGCGGTGACGAATCCGTGTGTTGTTTCAAAATAAAACCAAAAATAAGAAAATGAAAAAATGACTCCGATCACCAGGACTGAACCAGGACTAAACCAGGACTAAACCAGGTCTAAACCAGGACTGAACCAGGCCTAAACCAGGACTAAACGAGGTCTAAACCAGGACAGTGTTTCCAGCAGAAAGTTGGTTAGTCAAGGCGGAGACTGGGGAGGGGAGGGGTTTAGGCCTGGTTCAGTCCTGGTTTAGTCCTGATTTAGGCCTGGTTTAGTTCTGGTTCAGTTCTGGTGTAGACCTGGTTTAGTCCTGATTTAGTCCTGGTTTAGACCTGGTTTAGACCTGGTTTAGTCCTGGTTCAGTCCTGGTTTAGACCTGGTTCAGTTCTGGTTTAGACCTGGTTCAGTCCTGGTTTAGTCCTGGTTTAGACCTGGTTCAGTCCTGGTTTAGTTCTGGTTCAGTCCTGGTGTAGACCTGGTTTAGTCCTGATTTAGTCCTGGTTTAGACCTGGTTTAGACCTGGTTTAGTCCTGGTTCAGTCCTGGTTTAGACCTGGTTCAGTTCTGGTTTAGACCTGGTTTAGTCCTGGTTTAGACCTGGTTCAGTCCTGGTTTAGTCCTGGTTTAGACCTGGTTCAGTCCTGGTTTAGTTCTGGTTCAGTCCTGGTGTAGACCTGGTTTAGTCTTGGTTTAGATCTGGTTTAGTCCTAGTTTAGACCTAGTTTAGTCCTGGTTTAGACCTGGTTCAGTTCTGGTTTAGACCTGGTTTAGTCCCGGTTTAGTCCTGGTTCAATCCTGGTATAGTCCTGGTTTAGTCCTGGTCTAGTCCTGGTTTAGACCTGGTTCAGTCCTGGTTGAGTCCTGGTCTAGTCCTGGTTCAGTCCTGGTTTAGTCCTGGTTTAGACCTGGTTTAGTCCTGGTTCAGTCCTGGTTCAGTCCTGGTTTACTTCTGGTTCAGTCCTGGTTTAGTCCTGGTTTAGACCTGGTTTAGTCCTGGTTTAGACCTGGTTTAGTCCTGGTTTAGTCCTGGCTTAGACCTGGTTCAGTTCTGGTTTAGTCCTGGTTTAGTCCCGGTTTAGTCCTGGTTCAATCCTGGTATAGTCCTGGTTTAGTCCTGGTCTAGTCCTGGTTTAGACCTGGTTCAGTCCTGGATGAGTCCTGGTCTAGTCCTGGTTCAGTCCTGGTTTAGTCCAGGTCTAGTCCTGGTTCAGTCCTGGTTCAGTCCTGGTTCAGTCCTGGTTCAGTCCTGGTCCACTCTGGATTTTAGGTCCAGGAGTTTGTTTCGGGAATCGTCCGTTCCCCGTTTTTTTTTTTTTTTTTTTCCATTTTTCATTTAAACAAAATCGAAAACTGAAAAAACGAATCATTATCTGTTTTTTATTTATTTTGGTTTTGGAGACAAATAAAGAAGAAAAGAATTGTTTTTTCATTTTCTTATTTTTGCTTTTATTTTGAAAAACAAACGGACGAACGAAGGACCCGCCGATTGTGACGTCCCACCGATGTTTAAATTCCTTCTCGACGGCCGTAAATAAAAACTATTCTTAAAACCGAAACGTATTTACACTTTAGTCACAAACTTTTGGCGACGCTGAGGGAAACCGTCTGGATCCGGTCGGTTTAAAGTCGTTTTGAAACATCTGTACAATATTAAAAAAACAAACAAAAACAAAGACGAGAATGATCCCTCACGAACGACGCCGCCGCAACGAGGACTCACACTGCACTTTCTACGTTGTCCTGACTAAAGATGCACCGCGGGGCTTTTCGACTCGTCTCCACGGTGACGCCGGAACCTGCCTGAAGTCGCCCCCATCGAACTCAAACCCGCACAAAAACTGGGTCAATCGTTTGTGCTGCAGAAAGTTTCGTTTGTGCGATTCTGGTTCTTCAGATATTTGCAGTTTTATTTTGGGCCGATGACGTCGTCCAGAACCTCAGAATGTGAAACAGCCTCAAAACAGGAAGAAAATTATAGAAAACATTTGTATTTGGTTTGTGCTCTGACAATTTTCATTTGTGTGAGTTTATTTCTAAAATTATTCATTATTATTTCTGCGGTAATTATAGGACGTCATTTCTGCTCAGCTGACGACGGCAAAACTCCACAAAACTAGTGACGATAAACGATCTGAGGCTGTGGAAAAGTCTGTTTCAGTCTTTAGTCATTTGCTTTTGATTCATATTTTATATAATAATACAGACTTTTCCACAGCCTCAGATCGTTTATCGTCACTAGTTTTGTGGAGTTTGTCGCCGTCAACTGAGCGGAAATGACGTCTTATAATTACCGCAGAAATAATAATGAATAATTTTAGAAATAAACTCACACAAATGAAAACTGTCACAGCACAAACGAAATACAAACGTTTTCTATAATTTTCTTCCTGTTTTGAGGCTGTTTCACATTCTGAGGTTCTGGACGACGTCATCGGCCCAAAATAAAACTGCGAATATCTGAAGAACCAGAATCACACAAACGAAACTTTTTGCAGCACAACCGAGGCACAAACGACTGACTCCATTTTGGACATTTTAGTGCATTTTTCTTCTTCCTGTGGAGCTGACCCCAATTTGACCTGTAAAAGAATCGTTCATTTCTCCAAAATTAAAGAAGCACAAACGAAACTTTTTGCGGCACAAACGATCGACAGTTTTTGTGCAGGTTTGCGTCTGATGGGGGCGACTTCACACAGGTGACGCCGGAGCGGGAATGTTCCGCAGTACGACATTAAACTCATTTACCTCCACGGCGACGAGCAGGTGACGACGGGCAGGCCGAGGTACTTTTTGTTGTGGCGAGTTTAAGTTCAATGCCGTACTGTGGAACATTCCAGGCGAAGCAAATGGCGTATTCCCCTCCGGAAAAGTGACGCAGCGCACCTTTAAAGTTCTTGGCAATGGTAGTCTGTCTCCATGGAGATGTTTTTGCTTGGCCTGAAATGTTCCATAGTACTGCGTTTAAGTTTTAGTGCCTTGAAAGGTGTGACTGACTGTGAGCGGGATCGCCTCTCCACAGATCTGACCTGTAACTCGGCACCATGGAGACAGCAAAGTGTTAAAGCACCACTGGCCACGTTTACATGATGTTTTTTAATTCCGAATGGATTGTTCTGAATGAAATAGTTTGGAATTTAAATATTCTCCTTCGAGTTTCCATGGAAAACTCGTTAAATCGTCTTCGTATTTAATTCCTCTCAGCGTCTGGGGGTGGGGAAGGTTCTGATTGGACAGCGACACAAACGTATTTCCGTCTTTGGGAAGAAAACCCACACTTCAGCTGCTCCCGGCTTTTCTGTCATCTCGGTTTGTCGTTTCGCCGCCAACACAAACACGATCCAAACTTTTCCCGTGATTTCCCGCGTTCCGATGATAATGAAGCAGCAGCTGGAGAATTCTCTCCTCACGCTTTACGTCTGTGAGCTGAGGAGGAGAAGGGAAGAGTGTCGGAGAAGGAGGAAGAAGACAAACTGAGTCTGAGGCTGCCACACCTCAGCCCACTCCCACATCCCGCTCACAAATCCAAAGAGACGTGGAGGAAAGTCCCAAGAGACGACTGGAGGAGCCGGATCAGGAGGACGACCCAACGAGCACCAACCACCGGGATTATTTTGAAGAAGAAGAAACGTTTACATGACTGAGGAACCAATTCATTCAATTCGGCTTTAAAATCGGAATAAACCCCTACTTACTTTACGATTTTCTTCAGGAATTAAGTGTTCACATGGTCTTTTTAAAGTGGAATTACTTTTTATTCAGAATTAAGTAGTTTTTATTTGGAATTAAAGCTCTCATGTAAACGTGGCGACTGTGGAACGTTCAGGGAAAGTGTTTACGTCTCTTTGGAGAACAGCAGGCGGTGTGTGTGCTCCGCCAGAAAAGCTCCACGGCGCGTCTTTAAAGCTGCTGACGGTGCGTTGCGACAGTAATTTCAGATGAACTTAAGCGACATAACAATGTTCTTCATTAATCATAAAAAATAAAATACAAAAAAAACGTGATCCTGCAGTGGCGACGTCTGACCACCGGGCGGGGCTGCAGTTCAAGGTAAACACCGGCCTGGCTTCCTCTGTTTGGCCTTTAGAGCGTGGACAGGGACTCTGCGCATGTCCAGAGAGTCTGCAGAGCCCTGACGGGGGGACGGAGGGGGGGGGCAGGAGGGACGGAGGGGCAGGAGGGGGGGCAGGAGGGGGGGGGCAGGAGGAAAGGGGCAGGAGGGGGGTTACGCCGGGCCGTCCTTCGGGGAGGACGGGGTCTGCGAGGAGGAGGAGGACGGAGAGGAAGAGGAGGAAGACTTGAGGGAGCCCAGAGTTTTGCTGAACCAGGAGTTTTTGGCGGCCTGGACTTCGCTCATCAGGACTCCTCTCTGATGCTCCAGCTCCTGCACACACACACACACACACACAGTTACACACACACATATACACACACACACATATATACACACATACACACACAGTTACACACACACCTACACTCACACACACAGTTACACACAGTTACACACACAGTTACACACACACACACACAGTTACACACACACCTACACTCACACACACAGTTACACACACAGATACACACACAGTTACACACACATATACACACACAGTTACACACACACACACACACACACACATATACACACACACAGTTACACACACACACACACATATATACACACACAGTTACACACACACACACACACACACACACACACACGGGGTGAAGGCTCCACCAGGGGGCACACACACACACACAGATAAACACACACAGTTACACACACACACAGTTACACACAGTTACACACACACCTACACTCACACACACAGTTACACACAGATACACACACAGTTACACACAGTTACACACACACACACACACAGTTTCACACACACACACACACACACAGTTACACACAGTTACACACAGTTACACACACACATGTACACATGTGTGCGTCTCACCTGGATGCGGCACCGCGCCTCCACCAGCTGCAGTTTGGTCTGTGCCAGCTCCAGCTCCAGGTGGCGCAGTTGCTCCTTCAGCCCGTCGCGCTCCTCGTCCGTGGGCTCCGCCGGGTGCTCGCCGCCCCTGGGAGACCCGGGCTGGAGCGGGTCTGTGGAGGTGAAGAGCCCTCGGCAGCGCTCGCAGCCCGAAACTTTACTCTGGAACGCCGGGAACGGAAACACGAGAACGTGAGCGCGTTTAGGTAAGAGTCAGGTTGTTCTGTCCAGTCTGGTTTGTTTTATTTCATGAGGCTGAGTTATATTTTCATGGTTGGCGGCTCTTGTGGCCCCGTTTACACGTACACGGGTATTTTTAAAAACAAATATTTCCCTCGCTCCGTTTTCTGAAACAACATCGTGCACACAGCATCATTTTCAGAAAAGTTTCAGTTTACATGAACTCGCATAAATACACTTGTATGTACACAGGACCTAAGTGGACAGTTATTGCCTTACACACTTCCCTTACTATTTTTGACACAGTCGATCGAGCAAGACCGAAAGTCTACCCTCATCAGACAGGTAATACAACATGCAGGCAACTTTTTTATGACACTGACAGGAGACGCATGACGGTCGTCTCACCCTCGATGTGAGGAGGAGAGTAACAGCAGTGACGGCCGCGACATCCTAACATTTTCACGCCGCTCCTCCACAACCACTTCATTTTTAAAATGATCCCACCAGACAGCGTCCGCCCAGACCCGCCCCAAAAACAGTGACGTTGGCGGTGACGGTGACTGGGTCTTTGAGTCGTAAGGAGAAGAGGGAAAATTGCTGAGCTCCGAGCCTCATTCGTCTCTTCATCGATATGATCCATCAGCTGTGTGTGCAAATCATAGACCGTTTATATGAGTGAACTAAGCTAACCCGTTAGCCGCCGCGTGCCAAACAGGAAGTGCTCCAGGAGGCTCTTCCGGCTCCTTCTCTCCCTTTTTCCCATTGACACACGTTGGGATCTTCTTGCCGCTCTCTCTGTACCTGTTGTACTCATTATTCTGGTCTTAAAATGTTCGTATGAACCCGCGACACATGATCCTGATTTTTTTTTCCACTATTTCGACAGTCAAAAAAACCCTCTTCATAACATAGAGTCTGGCTCCAGATTCGCTCCTGTAACTGTGGCATCGAGAGCCTCATTTGAGCGGCGCTGAACGCTGTGGGTGACATCACACTCACTTAGTCCACTTCTTTTATACGGTCTATGGTGCAAACGCAAACACAGGACAAGTGTTTGCAGCAGAAGTAACGCGACTGCTGCTCTGACGCTTCTGACCATCACCAGAGAAAAACGTTAACACTGGTCACACTTTGGCGTCAACTGCCTAAAACGCCGTTTATGTCACTTTACACGCAAACGCCAAACTGTAGTTCTCCAAAATCTCCACTTTAGCCAGAGTTTTTAAAAATATCATGTACGTGTAAATGGGGCCTAAAAGTTCTCGGTCTTTTCTGTCGATATAAAGAAAAGAACTGACCCGGACCATATCCAGCTCCTCTTTGGTGGCGGCCTGATGTTTCTCCAGGCGCGTACTGAGCTGAGAGCAGATCTGAAACACACAAACACACAGACACTTCAGATTAGGGCCTGGATTTTGTTGCGGCCGATTTAATATGATAAAATGGGAGCTGCCGATATAATTTCCAATATATTTATGATGTAAAATTTCCCTGTAAATCTTCAGTTGTTTATAAAACTTAGGTTTGGCTCTATTGGATTTTCAGTTGGGTTTATTTAGGCGACATTTCTTGTTCTTCTGCCTCTTTACGTCATATTAAAAGACAGTCGGTCGGCCTAATGGTATTTTTGTATGATATTCTAGCCAGTAAAGAAAGTGTTGTAAGTAAACTACCGCTGTTAGCCTTTAGCGGTAAATGCGTGTGCGCCGCAGTAATTAATGATCTGCTAAATGCCGATAATTCACACCTCTATTCACAGCTCATTTACATATCAGTGTGTGTCCAGTAACATATATACGGCCACTATAGTCACTTTACAGTCGCTAATAGAAGAGAAAACAGCCTGTTTACGTGTGCGAGCTACAGCAGCTAATCGCTAACCAACGAGAAAGAACCAAAACGAGCTTCAAAACCGACACATTTCAACACTCAGCCTCACACAGGCTCCTCTCAGATCACAAGTCAGCACTAAGAACTGTCCTTTTAATCCAGACTCACACTGAGCGTTCGGAAAAACAAGAGAATCTCAGTGTTGTGCACGTGGATCTGTGGCTGCGGCTGTAAACAAACGCACATGGTGATGCGTTCAGGGACGGGACGGACACATGGACACAGACAAATGACTCCTCAGATAAATCCTGATGCGGAGCCACAGATCAGGACGTTTATCTGTCTGTAAACTGGATTAAATGGGCAGAATATAAAGAGTCTGAGTTTTAGAACGAGGTAAAACATGTGCACGTGGAATATCGGCCCAGACCGGCAAGATTTAAGATTTATTTTTCCAAGTGCCCATATCGGCCGATAATATCACATATATCGGTCTGGCCCTATGTCAGATAGTTTCACTTTTATCGTTGCCGTCTCTCTGCCGCTCTGGTTTCACTGTGGCACCTGTTTGTACTCGGCGATGATGGCCGTGGTCTTCTTGATCTCACACTCGGCCTTCTCCAGCTCTCGTCTGAACACCTCCTTCAGCTGAAAATGTGAAAAATACATTCATCACAAATGAGATTCACGGATATTAGAGTGTTTAAACAGTGACGTGTGGTGTTTAGTAAATATACAAAAAATACAGTGAGTTTTCTCTGCAGTGTTCTGACCTGAGCCGTCTCCTCTTCGTGGCGTCTCTTCTCCTCCTCCGTCTCCACCAGCCGCTGCTTCGTGCTCAGCAGCTCTTTGTTCAGCACGTCGGCCTTATCCTCCGCCTGAGAGATGCACAAACACACAACTGCAGCAGCGCAAACACAACTGCAGCAGCGCAAACACAACTGCAGCAGCGCAAACACAACTGCAGCAGCGCAAACACAACTGCAGCAGCACAATATAACAACTGTGTGTGTGTGTGTGTGTGTACCTGGTCCAGGTCGCACCTCAGGGCGATGTGTGTGTGTGTGTACCTGGTCCAGGTCGCACCTCAGGGCGATGTGTGTGTGTGTGTGTACCTGGTCCAGGTCGCTCCTCAGGGTGATGTGTGTGTGTGTGTGTGTACCTGGTCCAGGTCGCTCCTCAGGGCGATGTGTGTGTGTGTGTGTGTGTGTACCTGGTCCAGGTCGCTCCTCAGGGCGATGTGTGTGTGTGTGTGTACCTGGTCCAGGTCGCACCTCAGGGCGATGTGTGTGTGTGTGTACCTGGTCCAGGTCGCACCTCAGGGCGATGTGTGTGTGTGTGTGTGTGTGTACCTGGTCCAGGTCGCACCTCAGGGCGATGTGTGTGTGTGTGTGTGTACCTGGTCCAGGTCGCTCCTCAGGGTGATGTGTGTGTGTGTGTGTGTACCTGGTCCAGGTCGCTCCTCAGGGCGATGTGTGTGTGTGTGTGTGTACCTGGTCCAGGTCGCTCCTCAGGGTGATGTGTGTGTGTGTGTGTGTACCTGGTCCAGGTCGCTCCTCAGGGTGATGTGTGTGTGTGTGTGTGTGTGTACCTGGTCCAGGTCGCTCCTCAGGGTGATGTGTGTGTGTGTGTGTGTGTACCTGGTCCAGGTCGCTCCTCAGGGCGATGTGTGTGTGTGTGTACCTGGTCCAGGTCGCTCCTCAGGGCGATGTGTGTGTGTGTGTACCTGGTCCAGGTCGCTCCTCAGGGTGATGTGTGTGTGTGTGTGTGTGTACCTGGTCCAGGTCGCTCCTCAGGGCGATGTGTGTGTGTGTGTACCTGGTCCAGGTCGCTCCTCAGGGCGATGTGTGTGTGTGTGTACCTGGTCCAGGTCGCTCCTCAGGGCGATCTTGCTCGTCACCAGTTCGTGGGCGAGGTCGTCGTTCTCCTGCTCCAGCCTCATACTGGCCTCCTGCAGACGCCTGTTCTCCCTCTGCAACAACACACACACGTCACACACACTGAGACACACACACACGTCACACACACTGAGACACACACATGTCACACACACTGTGGCTGCGGCTGTAAACAAACGCACATGGTGATGCGTTCAGGGACGGGACGGACACAGACAAATGACTCCACAGATAAATCCTGATGCGGAGCCACAGATCAGGACGTTTATCTGTCTGTAAACTGGATTAAAGAGTCTGATCTTTAGAACGAGGTAAAACATGTGCACGTGGAATATCGGCCCAGACCGGCAAGATTTAAGATTTATTTTTCAAAGTGCCCATATCGGCCGATAATATCACATATATCGGTCTGGCCCTATGTCAGATAGTTTCACTTTTATCGTTGCCGTCTCTCTGCCGCTCTGGTTTCACTGTGGCACCTGTTTGTACTCTCCCTTCTCTCCCTTTTTCCCATTGACTCAGGTTGGGATCTTATTGTCCCTCTCTCTGTAACTGCTGCACTGAGCCTCGTCATTCTGATCTTAAAATGTTCATATGAACCCGCGACACAGGATCCTGATTTTATTCCCCACTATTTTGTCCATCAAAAAATCCTGTTCATAACAGATCCTGGCTCCAGATTCGCTCCTGTAACTGTGGCATCACGAGCCTCATTTGAGCAGCGCTAAACGCTGTGGGTGATGTCACACTCACTTAGTCCACTCATATATACGGACTGTGGATCCGACTCACCCGAACCCTCTTTACCTCTTCTCATTGAGTTATCCGACCCGCCCGAACCTGCAGGACCTGCAGTTACGGGTCGACCCGTTACTGACAACCAGCACCAGCGAGACAAATGAGAGCGATTCAGAGGTAGAAAACTTTTCCTCTCCCTTCTCTTAACAGCCTGGAGCATTTCATTATATTCGTTGTTTTGCCCCATGTGGGGTCACGACCCCGAGTTGAACAACTCCTGGTGTAAACTCCTATTGTAGCCACAGCTGCCCTGGGACAGACTGACGGAAGTGAGGCTCTAATCTGCACCACTGGCCCCTCAGACCATCATCACTCACACACTGTCGTACAAGGCAATGTGGGTTTTGCCTAAGGACACAATGACAGTTTTTGTGACTGGCGCCCCCCTGTGGCTCCTGGTGTTCCCAGTGTCTCCAAGTCCAGACCAGAGCCTCTGAGATCTGACGGGATCAGACTCTGACAAACTGATACGGCCACAAAGGCTCAAATTTTGTCTGCTTGAACTTACTGCATTTCCCTATATAAAAACACTTGGACTTTTCCATTTATTATGATTTACTTAGGAGACTCGGAGGGACGAACACAATTTCAGTTCTTCATATGTTTCATATGAAAACTGACAATAGACTTTTTGAATGTGAATTTTACAAACATTTAAAAGAAAATATATTTTAAAGATTCTTTATTACACCAAATTGGCTCTTGTGAGCTTTAAGTCGTGTTCTAATGTCGTTCCCTCCTCACAAACAGAGCTGCAATTGTATTTTGTTTCATTCACATTTGAGTAACTCTTTATTATTCATCTGTCCACATCTCCAAAGCTGAAAACGCTCTGTTCCACCTTGTGATGTCATGAAGCAGTAGTTTTGAAGGTAGATCGGCAATTCTAGGGCTGAAATTAACCAAATGATTCTAGTGAAGGTGTGTGGAGTTTAAAAACACAGTGAATGAACCAAAACAAAACCAAGTCCAGGTGCGTTTGTGATGAGGAAACTACATTATGACACACGGTAGATCAGAAAACAGTTTAATATGGGTCCTTTAAATGTGGAAAAAAAGTCCTAAAATCCTGAAAAACATGAAGAGTTCATCTAAATGTCGAGTTGCAGTTGGGTTGAGTTAAACATTTGTGTAATTTCCTTTCCAATAAAACCCTAAAAACTGGAGTTAAATCTGTTTTCTCGTCTCCCTCCTCACGTCCCATGACTCCCAAACATGTGACCGCGGCGCCCACACCGACACATGACCCACATTCACTGCAGATTCCTGTTCGAAACGGCGACATTTGGAGACACTTTTCACCGTTACACAGGACAGGATGTTTTTGGGCACAGATTAAACGACCTGATCTGTGCTCTGATGCCGTTTCCTCGTCAAAAACAGACCTGGAGCTGTGTTTTGTTTCACTCGCACATGTTTAAACACACAAACCTGCACATTTAGGGTGAGTTCTTCCCTCTGAAACAGGAAAGCACTTTGTTCCACCTTGTGACGTCATGTGGTGATACAGGAAGCGCTTCTAAGGCCTTGTCCACACACACCTTAAAGCCGTGCTTTTGGAAAACTCAAAACCCAAAGTGAAGATTTTGGTAAACTCCGATTTTGTGTTTGGGTGTGGACATGAATAACCGGTGATTTGTGTTTTTAAACGTCACTATTTGCGACAGTAAGTGCATAAACGTCATAGATGCGCCTTGTTTATGTCAGACAGTGGAGCAGGGACACTCTAAGAAGCCTGTTACTTCTGACCCTCTTACAGGCTCCAAAAGTGGAGTTAAAATGTCCATATTCTTGCTTTGGCATGATTCCCAATCAATATTTCCTTGTGTCTTGTTAACTTTGTTTCCATAACCACATTTAAAAGCAGATCCACCTCTTTGTCGGTCACACAAACGAGCTCCTGGTGCCATGTTTCATGTTTTGCGGAAATGACGATGCAAAACGGAGCCACTGATTGGACAGGCTGGAGCTTATTTTCAGGAAAACACTGCCACCTGCTGGTCTGGAACACTCATAACCGCACCAAGAGCGTAATTATGCAGGGTTATGTGGATGGAATTATATTTAAAACGGTTAAGTGTGGACGCAAGACTTTTTATAAAACGAAGTGTAGCAGATATGCGTTTATAGAAATACCCGTGTATGTGTGCATGGCCTAAACTGCACACACTTTTACGAGAACAGGAGACACGTATTGTTCTGAATAACTAAAATGTGATACATTAAATGCCTGTTATCATTGTAAATCCATCAGTTTGATGAATGACTGTGCACTCATAGATAAATAATGGTTTATGTTGTCTTATCTGTCTGTCTAAGTGTTGCTACGGCTCTTATGTACTGTAGACTTTATTTCTTGCAACTGCGAAAATGAGTCACTCTATGGGATTTTTGTTTCCTAAACGTGGCTCAACCGAGGAAAAAGGTTGGAGACCCTCGTACTAGAATCATTCAGATCATTTCATAACTGGAACTGCTGATCTGAACTGAACTAAAGTTAAAAAGGAGCTGTGAAACACTTGAAATCTACCGCTTCATGACATCACAAGGTGGAACAGAGCATTTGGGGCTTTGGAGATGTGGACAGACTAAAAATAAAGAGTTACTCAAACACGTGAATGAAACAAAACACAACTCCAGCTCTGTTTGTGAGGAGGGAACAACAGGAAACAGAGCTGTGTGAAGTTGGTCCCATTAAACTCAAACCTGCACAAAACTATGTCAGTCGTTTGTGCTTCGTTTGTGCTGCAAAAAGTTTTGTTTGTGTGATTCTGGTTCTTCAGATATTCACAGTTTTATTTTTGGCCGATGACGTCGTCCAGAACCTCAGAATGTGAAACAGCCTCAAAACAGGAAGAAAATTATAGAAAACGTTTGTATTTGGTTTGTGCTGTTTGTATTTGGTTTGTGCTGTTTTGTGCTGTTTATTTCTAAAATTATTAATTATTATTTCTGTGGTAATTATAGGACGTCATTTCTGCTCAGTTGACGGCGACAAACTCCACAAAACTAGTGACAATAAACGATCTGAGGCTGTGGAAAAGTCTGTTTCAGTCTTTAGTAATTTGTTTTTGATTCATATTTTATATAATAACACAGACTTTTCCACAGCCTCAGATCGTTTATCGATCACACAAACAAAACTTTTTGCAGCACAAACGAAGCACAAACGATTGACACAGTTTTGTGCAGGTTTGAGTTTGATGGGGGCGACTTCACGCAGGTGAAACAGAGTCAATACTGTGTAATATTTACACTGACCAGATTTTCAAAATAAAAAAGTGGGACGTCCCTGGTTTGTGGTGGTTTGTTTAGGGAGACCAGACGTCCCTGTTTCCCCGGGACAGTCCCAGTTTTGAGCCCCGTGTCCCCTGTCCCAGCAGATTTATACAAAACCACTGATTTCTCCCAGTTTTATACAAGAAATGCCCCAGGTGTCCCTATTTTTCACCAATTTGATCTAAACCAGGACTAAACTAAGACTAAGGACTAACTAAGACTACTCTGATCCCTGCCAACAGTAAAGAAGAGCATAAATCGTCATTTGTTCTGCCAAAATACATAAATCCGTGTTTGCAAATGAGCATAAAGCAAAAAAAAATGCAGTGACAGAAGCCCTCAGATTATGACTGATACGAGAATGTACAATTTAACAGGCTTTTCACAGTTTTATTTATACCAACCATCCCAACCCGGCTCCCAGTTTAGAATTTTGATAATTCGGTTTGTTATAATAAAATAGTGAAACGAAATGATTAAGAATAGTCACATTTTCTTTGTGTTTTGGTCGTTTTTAAGCAGTTTTTCTGTATTTTACAGCAACAAATGACAGTTTATGCCACTCTTTACTGTCAGGAGGGATCAGATTCGTCAAAAATAGGGAACATTTCTTGCAAAAAACTGGGACAAATCAGTGGTTTTGTATAAATCTGCTGGGATGGGGGACAGAGGGCTCAAAACTGGGACTGTCCCGAGTCAATAAGAACATCTGGTTACCATAATAATACAGATATGCGGATTCTATGCCGAATACTCATAATAACCCTCAAAAAAACTCGACTATTCTTTATCAACAGGCCAAAAAATGTCCAAAACTGTGCAAATGAGGCAGTGTTGTTGGCTTACCGCTGCGCCACGAGGAGGAACAACAATGCTTCCATACAGAGAGGATAACGGGCTAACACGCTAAGAACAGGCTAACCCATGACCAGGACATGAGCTTCCGGCCTCTGTCCCGCACTTCCTGAGCTCTGGAGTTCAGACAGACTCCTCCTCCCTGGGCTAAGAGGATATATACGAGCGTCATGTTTTGAAAGATTTAGAGCTCCGAAATAAATGAATTATATAAAATATGTTTGTTATATTTACAGCAAGTTGTAAGTAAAATGGTAAACACAAACTTGCTGTTCAGACGCGGCTTTTCTTTCTTGGAATTCTGTCGTTGCTGAACAGGCTTTGGCGTTTTTAGTAGTATTTTTACTTCAGCCTTGAGCCCCGTGTCCCCCTGTCCCAGCAGATTTATACAAAACCACTGATTTGTCCCAGTTTTATGCAAGAAATGTCCCAGGTGTCCCTATTTTGGACCAGTTTAATTCCTGCCAACAGTAAAAAGAGGCATAAACGGTCATTTGTTTAGGTAAAATACAGAAAAGCTGCTTAAAAATGACCAAAAGACAAAGAAAATGTGACTATAGTCATATATGTTGGTCATGAATGGGCCAAGTGCAGAAGAATTTTCCTTAATCACGCACTCGTTTCACAGTTTTATTATTACCAACCACCACAAACAAAGTGTCCCAATTTTTTATTTAGAAAATCTGGTCACTCTAAATCGAAACAAACTGGAATCGAATTGAATTGTTGAAAATCAAACTCCTAAACAGGACCACGAACGCTCGTATGAAGAATGTTTCTTTAAATTCCCTTTTGGATGGATAAAGTTTAAGTCTAAGTTCCACAGAATTATGCAGTCGCCGCACCATTTTGAGAAAGCCACATGTTGTTGCTTTAATTACATATCAGTTATTTGTAGGGATGTAAGAATAACATAAATCTGGTGATATCGTATCGTCAAAGGTCTCACAATAATATCGTGGAGCATCACAATATATCGAATCCCAAGTCTCTTTGCTTAAATGAACAGTTCTGATGCACAAATAGCTAAAAAAACAGAGGGGACTACATAGACCATGATCCTTTGCTCCGTTTCAGTGCAGACGACATGAAGAAATAACTGTTCTAAGCACTTTTACATCTTCATTCTTTAGAAGTCTTGTGAAGCATTTTTAGAGGAAAAAGGAGCAGATTCACAGTTTTATATTGCAATAAATCTGGTGCAGTGAGATGTTTATATCGCACAGAGAGATTTGGATATCGTTACATCCCTAATGGCAATAAATGTACCAAATGACTGGTCAAAGCATTTTAGAATCTTGTTATTCTGTAGAATATCGTAATATCGTGAGATTTCCCACGATATCGTAATAAATATCGTACCGTGAGGTTCACATTGTGACGATATTGTGTCGTGAGACTTGGATATTGTTACATCCCTAGTTATTTCTATTTTGTAATATTTTTTATGCCAAAATGTGCCAAAAATCAGTGACATGTTCCATTATCACGCTGCGTTTATGCAACGAAACTAGGGAGACCAGACGTCCCTGTTTCCCCGGGACAGTCCCAGTTTTGAGTCCTGTGTCCCCTGTCCCAGCAGATCTATGCAAAACCAGTGATTTGTCTCAGTTTTATACAAGAAATGTCCCAGGTGTCCCTATTTTAACCACTTTGATCCCCATCAACAGTAAAGAAAGGAATATATTGCCTTTTGTTTAGCTAAAATACAGAAAATTGAGCTTGAAAATGACCATGAGAAATAAAAATGCACCGTCAGACGTCCCCCAGATTATGATTGACCCACTAAGTAAGTTCAGAACACACAATTAGTTACCGTCACGCTCTGTTTTCACAAATTTACTCATACCAAGGTTTAGAATTTTTAAAATCTGGTCACCCTGCACCAAACTTAAGAATTCATTTTGAGCACTTGGCCTCTCCTGTTCCTTTACTGCCCCCTGGTGGTTATTTTTAGTTTTCTTGCATATGTACAGAATCATGCTTATTACAAAAAACTAAAACCTTTATTCTAACTCTTTGAAAAGACCGGAGCATGAGGCAAAAATAACACGCGAGAAGTTGAAGAGATGACAGATCTTTTTAGATTTCATCAGGGAGTCGTCCTACTTTCAAAGACCTTTAAAAATAACTCTGATTACGAGGATAAAAATACTCACGGTCAAAAATAGTCTTGTTCACCGGGAGGGGACGGGTTTAACTGTGTGTCTTTGAACAGGTTTCTTTTAGAACGGTAAAACTGTGATGTTTCTCACATTATTGTAACACCAAATCTTTATTGCGTGAAAAGTTATTTAACATTAACATTATTATAACATTAATCTCTTAATTAATCCAAAAACTTGGTTTTGCATGACATTTATCTCCCCCTGTCCTGTCTGTTTTTTATTGTCTCTTATTCTTTGTATAATCTGTTTTTATTTTTCTTTGTATAATGTAAATAACTTTAAAAACAATAAAATGGACACAGATGAGGGTCAGGTAAAATGAATACTGTCAGACTGCAGGTTTGTGTTGTAGTACAGTGAGTTCTTGGGTCTAATCTCTATTGCCTCTTTTCCACCGCAACAAACCAGGTGCCGGTTCGGTGCTGGTGCTTCCTGCCGATTATCCAAGAACCGGCTCGTTTTTCCACCAGCTGAGAGCCGGAGAAGAGCTACGTCACCACGTCCCTGCACAAGCTGCTGTCCTAGAGCCCAACAGCTCCGATAATAACAACACTGGAGGATTATTGCTACAGATCTGTTCTGCTGATATTCATTTTACGTCAATCTAAAGACAAAACATACAGCGTCACTGCCATTGGGAAAGGATGTGCTTCCAAAAAGTAATTGTTGCACCGCGGGCCGGAGCTCCGCTGATGTGTTTTATGTAATAAATCCACTAAAGTCACTCTCTCGACCAGGAAAACACGGCGTCCATGACACGTGTCGGGAGCGTCTGAGTTCAAATGCAAAGGCGTCACCACTACGCATGACTTCTTATGGAAGTGCGTCACTATAACCCCGCCCCCAGCACCATAACCCCGCCCCTCGCACCATAAGTCACCATAACCCTGCCCCCAGCACTATAACCCTGCTAGAGGTAAGATCTTAAGCCCGAGCCCGACCCAACCCGAAATTCGGGTCGGGTCGGGCCTAAAATGTCGGGTCGGGCTCGGGCTTCTCTCTCGCTGACTTTTTTTTAATAAATAAACAGTTAAATTCGTGCGCAGAGCATGAGCCAGAGCCAGAGCGGTAACAGGAGCCGCAGAGCCAGTGCATGCTCTGCGCACGTGAACGACGCCCTCTTAATAATCTTCCCCTCCGCAGGTCCGCATGAAATTTCGGGTTTGCTTCGGGCCTGCAAATCAAGTTAATTGGTCGGGGTCGGGTCGGGTTTTAATACCCGCGGGTCGGGTCGGGCTGGATTTTTTAGGCCCGATCTTACCTCTAAACCCCGCCCCTCGCACCATAAGTCACTATAACCCTGCCCCTCGCACCATAAGTCACCATAACCCCGCCCCTCACACCATAAATCACTATAACCCCGCCCCCAGAACTATAACCCCGCCCCTCGCACCATAAATCACTATAACCCCACCCCCAGCACCACAAGTCACCGGTTCTTGTTTCTGGACCAGCCTTTATTTGGTGCTGAATTGAGCCGGTTCTCCAGGGCCAGAGCCCAGTGGAAAAACAAAGAACTGGTAAGTTAAGTTTTGGCACTGGCTCCGAACCAGCACCAGAACTGCCCTGGTGGAAAAGGGGTAAGACAGAAGTGATCAGGTTCAACATTTTTAGGAGATTAGTGTGTGGAAGGATCCTCCTCCTCCAGACTTTAACAGATGTACGTCTGTAACGTGTGCGGCGTTCAGCGTTTGGACCAATCAGAACGAGTATCCGGGTTTATTACAAATCCATGGTCTATGTATACACAATAAATGTTATAAAAACAGAACAGAAGCGTGTTTGGACCTGGTATCTGTGGATGGGGTCCTCCTGCTGCAGCTGGTTCTCCCTCAGGCTCTGGTATTCCTTCTCAAACTTCTTCAGTTTCTTAGTGGGAACCTGCACACAGAGAAACTCCACTTAAATCAGACCCACATGGACATTTTAAATCACAATATTCATCCATATCAATATTCATTCGATCTTTTTATTTAGATTGTGAGAAAGAAAAAGTGTTTATATGAGACAAGAGCAGAAAGGAGAAGTGCGGGAGTGAGCGAGCTGAAGATTTTGGTGTTTAAATTTGTGTAAAAAGTCAGATTAAACTCATGATTCACAAGTTGAATCTGTCTTTATATAAACACACAGTAATAGTTTATAGTAATTTTTTTTGCATCAGCTCCTCCTGCAGGCATAGTCAAAGATAAAAAATCAAAGGTCTTCTGTCTAAAGCAGGCTTGGAGAGACTTGGAGAGACTCAGGGAAGCTCGGAGAAACCCGGGGAGACTTGGAGAGACTCAGGGAGACTCAGGGAGACTCTGAGAGACTTGGAGAGACTCGCAGAGACGCAGAGACTCAGAGAGACTCAGAGAGACTCAGAGAGACTCAGAGAGACTCAGAGAGACTCAGAGAGACTCAGAGAGACTCAGAGAGACTCGCAGAGACTCAGAGAGATGGGGAGACTCGGGGACACTCGGGGAGACTTGGAGAGACTTATCAATGCGTTTGTCTCCAGGAGGTTAGGCTGCTGTACTGCCCTACAAAAATGAGTTCATGTCATGTTGGGGGGATTTGAGAACTCCTTTATCATGTGAATAAATATTGTGAAAAATATTGAGCTCAAAATTGACCTCTGACCCTTATTTGGCCGTTCCTGTACTCTGCCTTTGTAACGTGTGAAAAATAAGAAACTGACACTGTTACTGCCTTTTGCGTTTCCACAACTTTTGCACGATTTTTGGAACATGATCCAAAGGCAGAGTACAGGAATGGCCAAATAAGGGCCAAAGGTCACTTTTGAGCTTGATATTTTTCACATACTAATATTTCTTCATTATAGCAACTAGCTGTCAAATTTTGGGAGCCCTGCCTTTTATACTTTTACACTTTATACACATTTGCAGACTTAAATTTGAATTATAAAGCAGTGCATAATTTAGCTCCAGATCTGAGGGTCACTCAAAGGCTCTGTCAGAGGCGACTGCTTCATTCCTCTGCCCAGGAGCACGTTCAGTACGTCGGTCTGGTCGGTGAGGAGCGCTGGTGCATGGAACTCAGTACCTGAGGAGGTTAAACTGCTTCTAACATACAAGGTCTTCAGCTACAACACCTACAGCTGCCAACGCTAAGAGAAAAGCCTGTTGTGATGTTCTGATGTTGTGATCCAATGTTATGTTGTGATATGTTGTGGTGTCTTATTCTTTCTTATTTGTATAATGTATATTATTGCCTTTTTATATCATGGCCAGGGGACTGCAGATGAAGAACGGCCTTCTGCCTAAGTCTGGCTTTTTTAACCATGTGAAATCATGTGTTTTATGAAACTACACTGTCCCCTTTCAAATAAACTAAAACTCACCAACTTTGGTCTTGGACAAAAGAGAAACTTTGAAGTCATTTTTCTCAGTTTCACTCTGGCAAGTTCAGGTCTTTTCCCTTTGTAGGGCAGTGTAACAGCCTCTCACTGGCCTCTCCAAACGAGCTGTGAGAACTGCAGAACATCCAGAACATCCAGAACATCCAGAACATCCAGAACATCCAGAACATCCAGGACATCCAGGACATCCAGAACATCCAGAACATCCAGAACATCCAGGACATCCAGAACATCCAGAACATCCAGAACATCCAGGACATCCAGGACATCCAGAACATCCAGAACATCCAGAACATCCAGGACATCCAGAACATCATCACATGTGAAAGTGATGTGTGTGTGCGTGGTAGCTTACTCCCACTGGGTCTGGAGTGAATGATCAATGCTTTGTAATAATACTCTGTAAAAACGTCTTTGAGGACATGTGTCTGTGAAAAGTGCTATAGCTGTTGTTGTAAAGCGATCCTGGGTGTCCAGAAAGGCGCCAAATAAATAAAATGCATTATTATTATTAAACAAATGTGTCAAAGCTGCATTAAACACATTCTGATCTCACACTGATGTGGCTCTGTAGTGGTGATGGTTTATATGGCGTAGAGTTTATTTCTGCAGATTAGTAACAGTAATAATAATGATGATCATTTTAATATAAAAACATTAATGATTAATCAAACGTTAATTCTCCCGACGATTGAAAATTTAATCGAATGTGTATCCCTAACATGAACCACTCTGAGGAGCTCAGACGCCGGCCTCCTGCTGTAGTCCTGGTTTAGTCCTGGTTTAGTCCTGGTTTAGCCCTAGTTTAGTCCTTGTTTAGTCCTGGTTTAGTCCTGGTTTAGTCCTGGTTTAGTCCTTGTTTAGTCCTGGTTTAGTCCTGGTTTAGTCCTGGTTTAGCCCTAGTTTAGTCCTTGTTTAGTCCTGGTTTAGTCCTGGTTTAGTCCTGGTTTAGTCCTGGTTTAGTCCTGGTTTAGTCCTTGTTTAGTCCTGGTTTAGTCCTGGTTTAGTCCTGGTTTAGCCCTAGTTTAGTCCTTGTTTAGTCCTTGTTTAGTCCTGGTTTAGTCCTGGTTTAGTCCTGGTTTAGTCCGGCCTCCTGCTGGTGCTAGAGTCAGGACTAAACTCGGGGAGTCAGAGTTTCAGATTCATTTTGATTTGTTTGTATTGTGATTTTACACAAAGTCATTTCAGCGCCGTCTGACATTTGGAGGCTGTTTGCGCTCCTGTTTTCATATTCAGGCCGAGCGCGGGGACAATAACAGCCTCCCGTCCCCTGCAGAGACAGAGTTACCGTGGAGACCTGCTGCAGCCGGGCCCGCCCTCGTGCGCTGGGCTTATTTAAACGCGCTTAAAGCCTCGGTAATGCTCCGAGTTATGCGCCACGAATGAGACGGGAGAAGGAAACATGTGAAAAACCTGCTGGACTTTTCACTTCGGGGTCATGTTGGTCGGTACGGAGCAGAGTGTGAACGGTTTTCCACCCACCGGGACAGAGAAATGTATAAATGTATCATAGACGTATTATTTTTAGTGTCTCCTTTAATGGGTCGAGACACTGGCGGTGGAGAAGAGGAGACGGAGAGGCTGAGGAGGCTGGTTTATCTGCTGCTGCTGTGTCGATTTACATCTGAAACCTCCTCAAAATCACCACAAAAATATGGAAGAACGGCCAGATTTGTTCAGATTTACCAGTATATACTAGGAGCAAACCAGGAGTAAACCAGGACTAAACTAGGGCTAAACTAGGGTTAAACCAGGACTAAACCAGGACTAAACAAGGACTAAACCAGGACTAAACAAGGACTAAACTAGGGTTAAACCAGGAGTAAACCAGGACTAAACCAGAACTAAACCGGGGCTAAACCAGGACTAAACCAGGACTAAACCAGAGCTAAACCGGGGCTAAACCAGGGCTAAACCAGAGCTAAACCGGGGCTAAACCAGGGCTAAACCAGAGCTAAACCGGGGCTCAACCAGGGCTAAACCAGAGCTAAACCAGAGCTAAACCAGAGCTAAACCGGGACTAAACCAGAGCTAAACCAGAGCTAAACTGGGACTAAACCGGGGCTAAACCAGGACTAAACCAGAACTAAACCAGGACTAAACCAGAACTAAACCAGGACTAAACCAGAGCTAAACCAGGACAAGACTAGGACTAAACCAGGACTAAACTAGGGCTAAACTAGGGTTAAACCAGGACTAAACCAGAACTAAACAAGGACTAAACTAGGGCTAAACCAGGACAAAACCAGGACTAAACAAGGACTAAACCAGGACTAAACAAGGACTAAACAAGGACTAAACTAGGGCTAAACCAGGACTAAACAAGGACTAACCCAGGACTAAACTAGGGCTAAACCAGGACTAAACAAGGACTAAACCAGGACTAAACAAGGACTAAACTAGGGCTAAACCAGGACTAAACCAGGACTAAACAAGGACTAAACCAGGACTAAACAAGGACTAAACAAGGACTAAACTAGGACTAAACCAGGACTAAACTAGGGATAAACCAGGACTAAACCAGAACTAAACAAGGACTAAACTAGGACTAAACCAGGACTAAACCAGGACTAAACTAGGGATAAACCAGGACTAAACCAGGACTAAACTAGAGCTAAACCAGGACTAAACCAGGGCTACTAAACAAAGTGTTCACACCAAGTATCACCTAAAAAAATGGTAAAGCCTTCTGAGTACCACCAGAACTAAACCAGGACTATAACAGGACTAATTCAGGTCTAAATTTAGGTTCTGTCTTGGCATCTTGGATCTTTTCACTGTGAATTTTACGCTCTGAATTTTGAATTTGAGGGCTTGAAAATATTTAAAAGGTGATTTATTTTAAACACTTTGAAAATGTAGACATATAATTTCATTCACTGACACTTATAATAGAAAATAATACACACATCTTTTACAGAGTTAAAAAATGCAAAGTGAGAAATTTAGAGGCATTTAAAATTCAAAATCTCATGAAACTAATGACCTTCCAGAGCGTCATTTTCTGCCATATCGTTGACTTAAATGGTCTGTATTCATGTGTTAATGTAACTTTCAAACATATTTTAAGAGTGCAGGACGCCGTCACTGTTCAAACGAACGATAAAAAGCGTTTGTATCGGCTGTGGACGAACTCTGACCGACATCCAGACTGAACAAAAGAAACACGTCCCACCTCACAATCCGACACTGATAACACGGGAACGTTCTGTCTCCTTCTGCAACTCAACGAACACAGAGTTTCAGCGCAAAAGTTCATTAAAAATACTTTTCTGTGTTTTGGGAAATATGAGGAAAAACCTGCTGGAGTTTAGGTGTGACCTGACTGTACAAAGAAGTGGACTAAACCAGGACTAAACCAGAGCTAAACCGGGGCTAAACCAGGACTAAACCAGGACTAAACCAGAGCTAAACCGGGACTAAACCAGGACTAAACCAGAGCTAAACCAGGACTAAACCAGGACTAAACCAGGACTAAACCAGGGCTAAACCAGGACTAAACCAGGACTAAACCAGAGCTAAACCAGAGCTAAACCAGAGCTAAACCAGGGCTAAACCAGGGCTAAACCAAAGCTAAACCAGGACTAAACCAGGACTAAACCAGAGCTAAACCAGAGCTAAACCAGGGCTAAACCAGGACTAAACCAGAGCTAAACCAGAGCTAAACCAGAGCTAAACCAGGGCTAAACCAGGACTAAACCAGGACTAAACCAGAGCTAAACCAGGGCTAAACCAGGGCTAAACCAGGGCTAAACCAGGACTAAACCAGGACTAAACCAGAGCTAAACCAGGACTAAACCAGGACTAAACCAGGACTAAACCAGAGCTAAACCGGGACTAAACCAGGACTAAACCGGGACTAAACCAGGACTAAACCAGAGCTAAACCAGGACTAAACCGGGACTAAACCGAGGCTAAACCAGAGCTAAACCGGGACTAAACCAGGACTAAACCAGGACTAAACCAGGACTAAACCAGAGCTAAACCAGGGCTAAACCAGGGCTAAACCAGGACTAAACCAGGACTAAACCAGGACTAAACCAGAGCTAAACCAGGACTAAACCAGGACTAAACCAGGACTAAACCAGAGCTAAACCAGGACTAAACCAGGACTAAACCAGAGCTAAACCAGGACTAAACCAGGACTAAACCAGGACTAAACCAGGACTAAACCAGAACTAAACCAGAGCTAAACCAGGACTAAACCAGAGCTAAACCAGGAGTAAACCAAAGCTAAACCAGGACTAAACCAGGACTAAACCAGAGCTAAACCAGGAGTAAAACAAAGCTAAACCAGGACTAAACCAGGATTTAATCAGGACTAAAGCAGGCCTAAACCAGGACTAAACCACAGTTGAACCAGGTCTACAGTCGGAGCTCTGCAGTTCTCCTCTGGTCCTTGTGCTCAGTCTCACTGGTCTGAGCACAAGGACCATTCACAAAAGCAAAGTCACGCTCCAAAAACTGCAGTAATGACTCTGGGCCTGATTCATGAAACTTTCTTACAAACAAATTTGTACTTAGGTCTTTCTTGCAAACTTTTTTGGCATTCACAAAACGTTTTCTTCACTGAAAATGTTCTTCTGGAAGAAGTGATCCTACAGACTGTCAGGAGGACTCGCAAGAACAAAAATTCTTCTGTTTTAGAATATTATTCCTCTGATAATGCAACGAAAAATTTTACTTTCTCCATGATTTTAAGTTATATATTAATCTGGTAGGTGGCCCCAGGGAAGACCCAGGACACGCTGGAGGGACTATGTCTCTCGGCCTGGGAACGCCTCGGGGTCCGGAGGAGCTGGAGGAAGTGGCTGGGGAGAAGGAAGATTCGGAGCCCCTGCTTAGACTGCTGCCCCCGCGACCCGGCCCCAGATAAGCGGAGGAAGAAGATGGATGGATGGATGGATATTAACCTGTTGCCACCCACCTGATTTTGTCTGTGCACAACAGTAACACAAACCCAAATGCAAACCCAAAGCTCATTAAAAGAAAATCTTAGACCCCACAGGCTTGTGTGATGCATCATTTTAAAGGTTAGACCTTCTAGCTTCTGTAGATCTGCATATGAAGACTGTGAGTGCAGCTAACCTACAGTACAGACATTCAAATATGTCTGAAAATTTTATTTTTTTTGTCTTGGGGAAAAAAAAATTATGAAGTCTCTAACTTGAGCAAACTTCATCCTCGGCATTTGTGGCTCACTACACTCACTGCTGAACGTGTTGCAACAACTGTGTAAAATTTCAGACTCTAGGCCTGAGGGTTTGGTGCTGTGACCCTTTTTGTAAAAAAGTGACAATTCGGCACAAGTGTCCCAAATCTTCCAAACAGTGTTACAGGTATTTTAACACTCCTCTGACCCTATAAAACACATTTTGATATACCGTAAATTCCGGACTACAGTGCGCACCCGATTAAGAGCCGCATGCTCAGATTTATGAAGAAAAATCAATTTTGTAATTATATGAGCCGCATCATATTATAAGCCGCTGGCCAAAGACTAGGCGGGGGGTTCGCTTCTGCGTCCCCGCTGCCTGGAGCGCCTCCGGGACGGGCCGCGGACGCAGTCCCCCGCTGAACTCTGGGGACGGACTCGCCACAGGCACTTACACACCTTCACACACTTGGGACACACACATGCGACATGCACATACACACCTTGGCGCTCTGGGAATAAACCACGGTAGCGATCGCTTTAGCCTTCAGTCTGATTTGTACAGTGGAAACACCGCGGCCGCCTGCTCTTTGCGTGTTAACCCAGTCCTCCAGAAAGTTTTCAAGCTCAGGCCATCTGCTATGGTTACCTCTGAAAGCTTTGGTTGTCTTTTTACACTGGCTCAGTTCTTCTTGCTGGAGCCTCCACCTTCGCACCATCGACTCGTTTATGCCAATTTTACGGGCAGCAGCTCGATTTCCTTCTTTAACTGCCAGAGTGATTGCTTTTAGTTTAAAAGTTGCATCATATGCTTTTCGTCTGGTATTCTCCATGTTGATGAGGGTTAGCAGAAAGACTGAAATAAAGAAGTTGTGATTAATCATACAATTTCATTGGACCTCAGTGAACTACGTATTCATTTTATTGGTCCATGTTTTTCCCGCGATGGAAAAAAAAATAAAAAAGCCGCTTCATATTACGAGCCGCAGTGTTGAAAGTGTAGAAAAAAAGTAGCGGCTTGTCATCCGGAATTTACGGTAAATTCCCTTCCCAGCTTATAATTAAAAAATGTTTTCAGATATCCATATTTTAGTAAACATGCATTTCTATAAAATGCCAAACTATTTAGAAATAAACTATGCAACAGGTCCAATTTGTAGACTTCAAACATTTACCAATATACAAATTCATTACTATGACATAAAGTCACACTAAAACATCATGACTACAGCTCTAGTTTTACAAAATACATCCCCTGTTGTCCCAGAACAGCAGTATTCATGCTCTTAGCTAAATGCAGAGTTTACAGAGCATTTACCAGTATAAAAATACAGTTACACTGTAATGATCAGCATCACTATTATATCAAACACATTTTTGTCCTAAGAATATCCACTCTGTGGTACTTTAGTTGCCAATAAATGAGCTTCTGAGCTTTAGGCTTTTTTTCTCAAGATAAAAACCTAAAACAAGCCAAAAATGTCTCCCGCTCTCTCCCCTCTGCCACACGTCCCGCCCATCAAAGCTCTGATAATAGGCTACAACAATATGTCAATCACTTTCTGGAAGAACCAATGACTGAAGAGCTTTTCCGTGGAAAGCCCGGCCACGGACACTCGTAAAAGAACCGCTAAGAGGGTGCGCCCCTTTTGTTCAACGGGCTGTGCCTGCTACACCGAACCACGTATCATCTCGGGAATGGTCTCATTTTGAAGACGAGAGCGTGAGGAAAACAAACATACCCAACAGCACTAACAGAGTGTGAGGAAAACAAACACACCCAACAGCACCAACAGAGTGTGAGGAAAACAAACATACCCAACAGCACCAACAGAGTGAGGAAAACAAACACACCCAACAGCACCAACAGAGTGAGGAAAACAAACACACCCAACAGCACCAACAGAGTGAGGAAAACAAACATACCCAACAGCACCAACAGAGTGAGGAAAACAAACATACCCAACAGCACCAACAGAGTGTGAGGAAAACAAACATACCCAACAGCACCAACAGTGTGAGGAAAACAAACATACCCAACAGCACCAACAGAGTGTGAGGAAAACAAACACACCCAACAGCACCAACAGTGTGAGGAAAACAAACATACCCAACAGCACCAACAGAGTGAGGAAAACAAACACACCCAACAGCACCAACAGAGTGAGGAAAACAAACACACCCAACAGCACCAACAGAGTGAGGAAAACAAACATACCCAACAGCACCAACAGAGTGAGGAAAACAAACATACCCAACAGCACCAACAGAGTGAGGAAAACAAACACACCCAACAGCACCAACAGTGTGAGGAAAACAAACACACCCAACAGCACCAACAGTGTGAGGAAAACAAACATACCCAACAGCACTAAGAGAGAGTGAGGAAAACAAACACACCCAACAGCACCAACAGAGTGAGGAAAACAAACATACCCAACAGCACCAACAGAGTGAGGAAAACAAACATACCCAACAGCACCAACAGAGTGAGGAAAACAAACATACCCAACAGCACCAACAGAGTGAAGAAAACAAACATACCCAACAGCACCAACAGAGTGTGAGGAAAACAAACATACCCAACAGCACCAACAGTGTGAGGAAAACAAACATACCCAACAGCACCAACAGAGTGAGGAAAACAAACAGCACTAACAGAAGTGGAAGATACGTTTGCGAAAGGATGGAAAGAGTATGACACATGTTTTCATTCTTCATTCAAATACAATAAAAGTGGCCGCTTATTTCAGTAAGTTTCTGACTTAAATCAGTTCATTTAAAATCTCCGCTTGAAGCTGTGCAGACGCAGACGCTCCTCCTCCTCCTCCTCTTTCTCCTTCTCCTCATCACTCTCTCCCTCAAGCTTTTACACACCAAACCCACACTGAGCATATGTGGAACTTCACAGGGCGTTTCTAACCAAATCCAATTCATTTTCTATGTAAATGAGATGTAAATGAGATGTAAATGAGATGTAAATGAGGCTGGGGGGTTCGTGTTCGGGTGAATCAGGTGAAGCTGTTTCAGTTTGAGGTTTAAACTCTCTCGTTTTTGAGCTCAGTTACTCATTCATGTCCCGCCCTCTAAAACAAACTCAGAGCGACGGAGCGATAAAGAAACACAGAACAACAGATCAGAGGAGGAGGAGAGGAGAGGAGAGGAGAGAGAGGAGGAAAGGAGGTGAGAAGGAGGAGGAGAGGTGGAGGAGAGGAGGAGGAGGATATGAGGAAAGGAGAAGACGGAGGAGGAAAAGAGGTGGAGGAGGAGGAGGAGGAGAGAGAGGAGAGAAGGAGAGGAGAGAGAGAAGGAGGAGAGAGGAAGAGATGGAGGAAAAGAGGAGGAAGAGAAGTCGAGAGGAACAGAAGGAGGAGGAGAGAGAGAGAGGAGGAGAGAGGAGAAGGAGGAGAGGAGGAGGAGAAAAGGAGTGGTGAGGAGGAGAGAGAGGAGAAGGAGGAGAGGAAGAGAAGGAGGAAAAAAGGAGGAAGAGAAGTTGAGAGGAAGAGAAGGAGAAGGAGGAGAGCGGAGGAGAAAAGGAGTGGAGAGGAGAAGAGAAAGGAGGAAAGGAGAGGAGAGGAAGAGAAGGAGGAAAAGAGGAGGAAGAGAAGTCGAGAGGAAGAGAAGGAGAAGCAGACAGAGGGAGAGGAGAGAGGAGAAAGAGGAGGAAAAGAAGAGAAAGAGAGAAGTAAAAGGACGAGGAGGAGAGGACGGGAGGAAGAGAAGAAGTGGAGAGAAGGAGGAGGAGGAGGAGAGTAAAAATAAAAACAGAGCTGGTTTCTTCCTGTAGGTTTTATAGATTTTACTGTTTCCTTTTTTAAAACTAAAAAGTGACGCTCGCCCCGACACACAGAGGTCGTGTTTATGCCAATTTAAAATCAAAATATTACAGAATTATAATTAAGAACAAAAAAACAATAAATGAGAAAACAGTTCATTAATGTTTTAGTGTCAAACCAAAATAAAATAAAATGTTCGAGTCTCAACAGGTTCATAAAACACGAGCGACGCAGAAGAAAAGAAAAGAACTGTGACCGTTTCAAGGTGAAAGTCTAGACCAGGACTGGACCAGGACTGGACCAGGACTGAACCAGGACTAAACCAGGTCTAAACCAGGTCTAAACCAGGACTAAACCAGGTCTAAACCGGGTCTACACCGGGTCTAAACCAGGACTAAACCAGGTCTAAGCCAGGTCTAAGCCAGGACTAAACCAGTACTAAACCAGGACTGAACCAGGACTGAACCAGGACTAAACCAGGACTGAACCAGGACTAAACCAGGACTGAACCAGAACTAAACCAGGACTAAACCAGGACTAAACCAGGACTCCGTCAGGGCCTGGTGTTTTACACGAGGTCATAAAAATATTTTGTCTGGAGCGTCAGGGTCACCTCTGACAGAAATGCAGACACCACAGATGGGGGGAGGCTTTCAAGGTGCATCGTGTAACTTTTTTGTCATGTCACCTGCTTGTTTCTATGGAAACGTCACTGATCTGCCTGGAATGTTCCACAGTGTGACTTTAAACAGCTCTACTTTACATTTACTCAATTACCGGTGGTTTTAGAGCTCAAAAATATCTGGAAAAACAACATTCTGACTGTGAGCGGGGTCGCCTCTCCACAGATCTGACCTGTAACCGGGTCCAGTTTGGTCTCCATGGAGATAGAAAGGTTTAATGCCGTACTGTGGAACATTCCAGACAAAGCAATACCTATACCTCCATAGAGAAAAGCTTTAGACGGACCCTCCAGCAGAAAAGTTACACAATATTTTGTTTTATTGAAGGAAAACAATTATAACACTAAATAATAACTACACTAAGTTTGTCAAAAGTAAAGAATCAGATATTAATCATATTGAGTTTTATTTAAGTAGTTCTGCAGCCTGAATTACTTAAAAATATACTTTTATTTACTTTAATTTTGTGTGAATTATGTAGTTGG
This sequence comes from Odontamblyopus lacepedii, assembly GCA_034769755.1. NCBI lineage: Eukaryota > Metazoa > Chordata > Actinopteri > Gobiiformes > Gobiidae > Odontamblyopus > Odontamblyopus lacepedii. The sequence goes on from CM068350.1 coordinate 35,943,191, forward strand.
GGTATTCTAAAAAAACAAAAAACAAAAAACAAAAATAAAAAATTCAAACACTTCTAAATCTTAAAGGTGCATTGTGTAACTTTTTGGTTGGGGGTCCATCACTTGTTTCTCGTTTCTATGGATACATCATTGCTCTGCATGGAATGTTCCGCAGTACGACTTTAAACAGCTCTACCTTAAAAATATTAAGTTGCAAGTGGTTTTTATAGCTCAAAAATACCTACAGAACAGGCGTTCTGACTGTGAGCGGGGTCGCCTCTCCACAGATCTGACCTGTAACATGGTTCAGTTTGGTCTCCGTGGAGATAGACAGGTTTAATGCCGTACTGCGGAACATTCCAGACAAAGTAATAACATCTCCATGGAGAGGAGCAGGTGGCAGACCAGGTTATTTTACTTCTGTGGCGTTTTAACTGCGAATTCGTCACATATTTAGATCTTCTGGTCACTGTGGAACATTCCAGGCAGAGCAAGGACGTCTCCATAGAAACGAGAAACAACGGACAGATCCCCAACCAAAAAGTTCACAAATTCACTTTTCACTGTTGTAAAAATAGTAACAAAACATATTTATCTGAGCTATAAAGTCGCCTGTGACATGTTTGTGTAAATGTCCAGCCGTGGAACGCTCACTGACTAAAAACATCGATATTTTCCATTCCGGACCGGAATCTAGACCTATTTTTCCCAAACAAATCTTATTCTACGCAAAGTTAATTTACCAAAGTTAATTTAATTTATGACTTTTACTCAAACCCATTCAAATATTGACATATTTTTACAATTTATTCAAAATTCAAAACCAGAATTTACAGGTCAGATCTGTGGAGAGGCGACCCCCGCTCACAGCCAGAATTCATGTTTTTCTAGGTATTTCTGAGCTCTAAAACCACCTGTGATTGAACAGATGTGAAGTAGAGCTGTGTAAAGTCGCACTGCGGAACATTCAAAGCAGAGAAATGACGTATCCATAGACACCAAACGGTGACAGACCCCCAACCCGAAAAGTTACACCACGCAGCTTTTTAGATAAGGAGATTTGGGGAAAAACTGGGTCACCGAATTCAATTACAAACATGAGACAAAAATCGGACAAAAGGCTCATTCAGGACGGTTTCACTTGGGTAATTCAATCAAACCGACTTAAAGCGGCGCCGTGAGAGGTGCCGACGAGGAGCTGGAAGGTGCTTCTCACAGAAAATCACACCAAAGCCTCGGCGGCATCGTGTTTCGTCTTTTTTCCCCCACTCATATCGTACGTGATTCGATGCCAACGCTGCACAGCTCACACTTAAAGTTCCCTCCAGTCCTTGTATTTGCAGAGGTTGCTGGTGCTAGGCTAGTGCATGTCAATGGCCACAGTCGTTCTGCCGCTAAAAACAGTCTGACCCACTCCACAGACCCGAGGAAAAACTATGAGAACTCCAGACTGTCCATGTGAACGTCTGTGTCCAGAGAATAACTTTAGAAGTAAAACCGACCATTGCATTTGAAGGATTTCTGTCCTTCTTGATCACAGAACTCACAGAATCTGGAAGGTGAATCCAAGATGGCGGCGTATTGTTTTCAACGGTCTGTGCTCATTGGCGCGTGACCCCCAAAAAGTTTTACTTCCGCAGCCCAACGAGTGACGTCAGAAACGCAGTTCTGACCGATCAGAGCGCGAGCTGCTAGAGCGAGGCAAGGAGAACTGTTACAAAGCTGTAAGATGTAAAAATGCAGAAGATTCCCTACAAAATCCGACCTGTCAGCCGAACACGGGCAGGTTGAGTTCACAAAAAATACTCCGTGCTTCTGTGCTTCGGTGGGAGATTTGTTTCTGGGCTGCAGTATCTCGCTCGGCCACACATCACGGACAGAGGAGGCGTGTCTTATCCAGCTCTTATTAAACATCCATGTTCCTGATAGAAATCTTGGCAGCGGCGGACTGATATATGAGAAAATAGTCCCTCAACACTACAAAAAAGGATTTTCTAGCATAGTTAAACTGACTTGAATTAAGCAGATTCATCTTAAAAGATCAATTTTAAGATTTTTTTTTTACTTAATAAGATGAGTTTTTTTTACTTGTTTCAAGATATTCCATCCTGATTTATCTTATCTCGATATTACAACTTATTCTAAGCACTTTTTATATTAACTCAGTCCAGGTTAAGCCTCTTTAACTTCCTTCTCAAACCAATAAGGTGAAAAATCTTGCCATAAATACTTGAAACTCGTGTTTTCTGCTTAGAACAAGATTCATATTTCGTCTTGTTTTAAGAAAACTTGGCAAGTGAAAATTTCTTACTGCACTGGCAGAAAATTTCACTTAAAATAGGGTATTTTTACCTCAAAATTGGTATTTTTTTCTTATTTTTTGATAGGCCTTTTTTGCAGTGAACATGCGATGATTCAGGTGACGCAAGGTTAGTTTTATTTCAAACATTATTCTATCGACACATTCACATGGACAGTCTGGAGTATAACGATAGTCTCACGGTACGATATTTATTGTGATATCGTGGGAAAGCTCACGATATTACGATATTCTACAGCATAACAAGACTGACATTATAAAATGTTTTGACCAGTCATTTGGTGCAACATTTATTGTCATTAGGGATGGAATGAAATCCAAATCTCTCTGTACCAGATTTTCACATCTCACTGATTTATTGACTGTGACAAAACTGTGAATCTGCTCCTTTTTCCTCTAAAAATGCTTCACAAGACTTAATCCAAAGAATGAAGATGTAAAAGTGCTTAGAACAGTCATTTCTTCATGTCGTCTGCACTGAAATGGAGCGAAGGATCATGGTCTATGTAGTTCCCTCTGTTTTTTCTGCATCAGAACTGTTCATTTAAGCAAAGAGACTTGGGATTCGATATATTGTGATGCTCCACGATATTATTGTGAGACCTTTGACGATACGATATCACCAGATTTATGTTATTGCCCAAACTGTCCCTTTAAAGATCTTATATTACACAAAACAAACTCTTGTGAGCTTTAAGTCATGTTCTAACGCTGTTCCCTCCTCAAAAACAGAGCTGGAGTTGTGTTTTGTTTCATTCACACATGTTGGAGTAACTCTTTATCATTTAGTGTGTCTACATCTCCAAAGCTCCAAACGCTCTGTTCCACGTCGTGATGTCACGACTGCCCCTTCAGCTGATTCTTTTAAATCTCGTTTAAAAACACAGTTTCATGATGACCACATGATTACATCACAAGGTGGAACAGAGGGTTTCAGTTCGAGAAAATAACTTTGAGAGCCTAAATCTGCAGGTTCTGTGTGTTACTCTCACACAGGTAACGCTGGAGAAGTGCTTTGCCCAAAGGCACAACAACAGTAACAATCAAAACACTCGAGAGAGTTTTATCAGCCTGACTCACTGTGCTCCAAAGGAGAGTTCACATTTACAGCACAACAAAACTGGGACTAAACCAGGACTGAACCTGGACTAGACCAGGACCAAACCAGGACTAAGCCTGGACTAAGCCTGGACTAAACCAGGACTAAACCTGGACTAAACCTGGACTAGTTCAGGACTAAACCAGGACTAAGCCTGGACTAGATCAGGACTAAACCAGGACTAAGCTTGGACTAAAACAGGACTAAACCTGGACTAAACCTGGACTAGATCAGGACTAAACCAGGACTAAGCCTGGACTAGATCAGGACTAAACCAGGAGTAAGCTTGGACTAAAACAGGACTAAACCTGGACTAAACCTGGACTAGATCAGGACTAAGCCTAGACTAAACCAGGACTAAACCTGGACTAGATCAGGACCAAACCAGGACTAAGCTTGGACTAAAACAGGACTAAACCTGGACTAAACCTGGACTAGATCAGGACTAAACCAGGACTAAGCCTGGACTAGATCAGGACTAAACCAGGACTAAGATTGGACTAAAACAGGACTAAACCTGGACTAAACCTGGACTAGATCAGGACTAAGCCTAGACTAAACCAGGACTAAACCTGGACTAGATCAGGACTAGATCAGGACTAAACCAGGACTAAGCCTGGACTAAACCAGGACTAAAGGCGGACTAGATCAGGACTAAACAAGAGAGAGAAAGACAAGAGAGAGAAAGAGAAAGACAGAAAGAGAGATAAAAAAAGAGAGGGGGAGATAGACATGAGAGACTCGAGAAAAAAGGACAGAGAGAGAGAGAAGAGAGAGAAGAAAAGAGAGAAAAAGAGAAAGAGAGCAAAAGAGAGAGAGAAAGCGAGAGAGAGATTGAAAGATAAAGAGACACAAGAGAAAGAGACAGAGAGAAAGACAGGGAGAGAGAAAAACAGAGAGAGAAAGACAGATAGATGTAGAGACAGAGAGAAAAAACAGAGACAAAGACAGAGAAAGAGACTAAAGTGACTAAATCTAAAGACAGAGAGAGACAAAAGAGAAAGACAGAAAGTGAGATTAAAGTAAGTCTAAAATGACAAAAGTTTTATGAGAAAGAGAAAGAGAGAGAGAGAGAGAGACAAGAGACAGAGAGAGACAGAAGAGAAAGAGAGAGAGAGAAAAACAAAAGATAGAGAGAAAAGAGAAAGACAGAGAGAGATTAAAGTAAAACTAAAATGACAAAAGATTCATGAGAAAGAAAAGATTCATGAGAAAGACAAAAGACACAGAGACAAAAGAGAAAGACAGAGAGAAAAATAGAGAGAAAAGCAGAGAGACAAAGTGGTTGAGTGTAAAGTGAGTAAATCTTTATGTGACCATCTGAAAACTGAACATTTGTTTCTTTCTTTCCTTCAGATCTGATTCAGTTCGTCTCTTATTTTTCCGTCCTCTGTGAACTCCAGATTCGCTGCTTAATCTCGTGTTTTCATCCTTCACTTTCCGTTCGCTCCAAACGACAAACCGGACGTCACGTCACACTTTTCTGAAGCTCGGCACGTGTGAAAGTGCAAACGCCACGAAACGAAAACGGAAAACCAAAGAAAAGGAGAAATAAAAGTGAAAGGAACACACCTACCGCGGGTCTGATCGCGTGAACGGGTTTGGAACTGGCAACTCTATAGGCCAAGGCCTCCTCCTCCTCCTGCAGGGGGCGCTCCACCACGTGAGCGTCGTACGCCACCGCGATGGACACTTCCTGCATCATCCTGCGCTCCGAGGAAAAGAGGACGGAGAGAAGGAAGGAGAGAGGAGAGAGGAGAGGAGAGGAGAGAGGAGGGAGACGGAGCTGCTCTGACACGAGTGAAGAGAGAGACGGAGAGAGGGAGGGTTTTATGAGCGGAGGAAAAGACACGCCCACAGACACCTCTGCGAGAGGAGGAGGGAGAGAGGGAGGAGAGAGGGAGGGAGGGGAGAGAGAGGGAGGGGGAGGGAGGGAGGGAGTGGAGAGAGAGGGGGAGGGAAAGAGAGGGGGAGAGAGAAAGAGGGGAGGGGGAGAGGGAGGGGGTGAGGGAGGGGAGAGGGAGGGAGGAGGGAAAGAGAGGGGGAGAGAGAAAGAGGGGAGAGAGAGGAGAGAGGGAGGAGAGAGGGAGGGGGTGAGGGAAGGGAGATAGAGAGAGGGAGGAGAGAGAGGGGAGAGGGAGAGGGAGAGGGGGAGAGAGAGCGGAAGAGAGAGGGAGAGGAGAGGAGAGGGAGGGAGGGAGAGCATGACAGAGAGAAGGAGAGGGAGGAGGGAGAGAGAGAGGAGAGAGGAGGGAGGGACAAGAGGAGAGGGAGAGGGAGAAGAGAGGGAGGGAGCGACAGAGAGAAGGAGAGAGGGAGGAGGAGGAGAGAGAGGACAGAGAGAGAGAGAGAGAGAAGAGGGAAAGAAGGATGAGGGAGGGAGGGAGAGAGAGAGGGGGAGGAGAGGAGGGAAAGAAGGACAAGAGAGGAGGGAGGGAGGGAGAGAGGGTGAGGTGTAGGGAAGAAAGCAGAGGGGAGAGATTGAGAGGGAGAAGGAGGGAAGGAGAGAAAGAGAAAGAGGGAGAGACTGAGGGATAGAAGTGGGAGGAGAGAGAGAGAGGGAAAAAGAGGAGAGAGAGGAAATTAATTCAAAGGAGAAAAATGGAGATAGAGAGAGATGAGGGAAAGTAGAGATGAAGGGAGACAAAGTGAGACAGAAAAATGGAGAGAGTAGGAGAGGAGAAGAGGAGACGTCTGCTGCTGACAGGTGCTCTCGCTCTCTTTCGCTCCTCTGTTTTGAAACGAGTGAACGGAGGGAGGGTTTTCAGAGCGAGGGATAAACCACACCTCCAACTATCGCTCTGTAAAAGTCTGACGGAGAGAGAGAGAGAGAGGGAGAGGGAGGGGGTGAAGAGAGGGATGAAGAGAGGGATTAAGAGAAATAGAGCGTGGAGAATGGAGGGAGAGGTAGTGGAAGAGTGGGGGAGAAAGAGAGGGGAGAGGGCGGGAGAGAGAAAGGGAAGGTTGGAGACCAGGAGGAGAAAGAAAGGAGAGAAAAGAGAAGGAGGGAGCTAGAGAGAGAGAGAGGGAAAGAGGGAAGGAGGAAGGGAGGGAGAGAGGGACAGAGGGATAGAGGGAAAGATAGAGGGAGGGATAGAGGGAGGGATAGAGGGATAGAGGGACAGAGGGATAGAGGGAAAGATAGAGGGAAAGATAGAGGGAGGGATAGAGGGAGGGACAAAGGGATGGAGGGAGCACAGTGCACCTGTTTGTCCCTGTCTACGTGCAGAGGAGGAGAGGATGGGAGGATGAGGCCGTTTCCGTGCGGAGGAGAAAGACGAGAAATCGAAACGTTTCAAAGTCGAAGTTTCTCAGATTAAACCAAACAAAAAAAACAACACAAAAAAAACCCCCGAAAAAACCTGCAGTGAGACGATTTCAAACTCCACACGAGCCAAACGAAAAACCGCTCAAACCTTTTTCTGACCTCGTGTCTGGTTTTTACATTTCGCTGAAGTTTGAGGTAATTAAGTAACTGTTACTTAGCAACCATCAGGTAAAAACAAGAACCAACGCCTGAAATCTGAATTACACAACAGCTCTGACGAAGAGACGGCAACACTTTTGTTTAGGTAAAGCTGCACTCAGGAACTTTTCTGAGCATAGAAACAGAAGAAAAGAACAAAAATGCAGGAAGTGGCGCCGGGTTCTAAAGCAGAATCCCTCTGCTTATGTCACGACTGGAAACCAAAACGCACACGGGGAAAAAACAACAACAATAAAATGACTTAAATTAAGAACATTTTACTTAATTTGAGCAGATTCAACTTGACAAATAAAATGATCTGCAGTGGAGTAAGTGTGTTTTTTGTCTTAATTCAAGCAACATTCGATTTTGTTTCTTACTTTAAGTGCAAAAAGTTGTTGTTTTTCTTATTTTAAGTGAAGAAAAAGATGTATTTTTATATTTTAAGTACAAAAAGACTTGTTCCACTGGCAGATCATTTTACTTGTGAAGTAAAATTTACTCAAATCCAAGACACTAATGAGTGAACCAGGCAGAGCGTTTTGTTTGTCAGACTCGTGGCTGGTGTAAGATGGGTTAAAGTGGTGTTAAACTTCTTCAGTGTGAAGCAATTTGGCGTTTTACGTGGAAGTTCAGAACTTGCCCCCATCACTACACTAGTTTGTTGCCTTGACAGACTCACTGCCACAGTGAGATCTCCACCGAGGAAACACTGATCTGTGCTGTTTTTTTCTTCTGACAGAATTCGACTTCCTCTAGCAACGGACTTTAGCTTCAAACATGCCCGAGTTCAACTTTAAATCTATCAGAAAATGACTTAAAAGTAGTGAAATGATCTTTTACATGTTAAGTTCTCTTAAAATAAACAACCTCTAGACGAGAATGAAGTGTCTCTGAACTTGGGCGTAGACAATAAATCTGAAAACAAGAACAAGAACCAGCTACTAGTTTTAGTGTTACTGAAACGTGTGAAACAAAACCCAACTGCAGGTCCTATTTTTGAGGAGGAAACGGCATCAGAACGTGGCTTAAACCTCACGCGAGTCCCTTTTGTGCAATACGGGACCTTTAAACGATGTAAAACTACGATCTTTTGACTTATTTTAGGTTTTAGTTTAGTTCATGCAGTCGTCAGAGGAGTTGTTGCTCTCTCCCGCCCTCTTCCTCCTCCGTTATCTGCTCTGTAGCTGCTCTCTGCTCGTCTGTTTGGGGTTTGGAGCGTCATTTAGGAAGGAAGCCGTCGCCGACCACAGAGACGTGATGCTATCTCGTAGTAACTGTTATAAAGGGGGAGGAGAACACGGTGTGCACGAGTAAACGAAAGTAGGACTGTTGCATTCGCACAGACAGCAAGATTATCAAAATGAACTCAAAATAAACGAAAAAATATAGAAAAAGTTGATTGTTGTGAGGTTTAAGTCGTGTTCTAATGCGGTTTCCTCCTCAAAAACAGACCCGGAGTTGACGTCACGAGGTGGTTTTTTTTCGGTTTTAGCAAAGATCTCAGTCTAAATGCGCAGGGTTTGTGCGTTAAAATTGTGCAAATGAAACAAAAGACAGGATTTTGCATGTTCTCCCCGTGTCAGAGTGGGACAAGAGTAGCTCAAGATCTGGACATGACCCTGACGGCTTCTGACGGGTTCCTGGGTCAAGCGCAAAGAGTGAATTTAACTCACAACAGGGAGGTCATGCATCTATTACTAGTTTCACACCAAAAAGCAAGATTTGAGAAAAACGTGACAAAAAAAATCTGAAAAAAAATACGTGATTTCTGTTCAAATTTCTCGAGTCTGGCCAAGATTTTAAAACGTATATGAGGTTCTTCATCTTGTTTTCGGATTTATTACCGACTTGCTCGTTCAGAGACGGCTTCATTCTTGTCTAGAGGTCGTTTATTTTAAGTTGTTCTATAAACATATGGTCTGGTCTCACTTTATAAAGAGTGGGTCTTAATATCAGAACAATCCTGCCTTTTGTAGTGCTGGTTTATGCTTGTGTTTTCCTGTATGTGTCTCTGTTACTTGTATTGTTCTGTTATCATTGTATCCTCCTGTATTATTACTGCAATATGATGATAATTATCTCACCTCGAACAGTTACTCATTGTTCGCACTTGTAAATAGTTCATAGAGTTAATGTAAAATGTCTGAAAAATAAAAAACGAAAGCTCATTGCGATTAGAAGAGGGGGATGGGATTAAATAAGTCTTCTTCTTCTTCTTCTTCTTCTTCTTCTTCTTGAGAGAACTTGTCCAGTAAAATGATCTTGCTGCATGGACAGATACAGTAATTTCATTTTCTGATAGATTTAAGTGCTGATATTAGCCTGGTCCAAAAGCATTTTTTAAGATTAACGCTGCATTTGTTTCCATTTCTGGCCAAAATATTTGGATCCAACTTTAATGCAGATTAATTCATATTTAGAGGTTGTTCACAATACTTTAAAATTGCCCTTATACTATAAGACAGCGAACCAAATAAATAAACAGTATTTCTTTGCCAGTTCGTTAAATTAAAGGCCCCACTAGCGAACAAAATAAATAAGACGTATTTGAATAATTACATTTTATTCTGCAAACACAAACTGAAATGTGCATAAAAGCCGCTTAGAAAGTCGATAAAGTCCATTAAAAGTTACTTGAAAACGCAAAATTAGTCAATTTCCAGGAAACTTCATGCAGCTTGAGCAGCCCCTAAAACATTTCTTCCCAAATCATCTTTTGGACGCTAAAACCAAACGCAGGGTTCTGATCGAGTTTATCCGAACTTTATTCTTTACCAGGCTTTTTTGGACCACCATAGTTTAGAGCTTAAATTCTGCCATTTTGCAGCGTTTAAATCTATGAGATCTGCACACTTCTCCCGCGCACAAAAGCCAATTACGAACGGCGAACCCTCACGAGACCTCACACACCCCTCTGGAACATTCAGCCACCCGACGGCAGCACCGTCGCCACAACAACTAGCTCCTCCCACCGCCCGAGAACAACAAAAACAACCACCTGGAGATTCGCCGAGAGAAGCCTGCGCCGGCACAAACGCGAGCGACAGAACGTGCAAGAAAAATAGTTTAATTCTGAGTCTGTCCTTTTGTACAGTCAGTAAAATTAAAGCTCCACTGTGTAACTTTTTAGGCAAAGAAATAGATTAACATAATAAGAGCATGTGTTTTTGTTTTGGTTTTTTCAGTTTGGTTGTGGTTGGTGAACTGCACGGAAAAACCTGCGTCCCTGCAGTGAGTGGGCTCATATGTGACCTGGAGGAGGGCCTGCTCTGCCCGTTTCCATGGAAACGTTGCTGCCTTGACTATAATGTTCCACAGTATCTGCACAAAACTCTATCTCCATAACATTATATTTAATTTATTTTCAATTTGTATCTAACATTTTTTACATTTATATTTAACATTTTTACATTTATATTTTAACAATATATTTAAATTTTTTATTTATATTTAACATTTTTTTATTTATATTTAACATTTTTAACATTTATATGTAGATTAAACATTTTTCTATTTATACTTTAACATTATATTTAATTTATTTTCCATTTATATTTAAAAATTTTCAATTTATATTAACATATTTCATTTATTTTCTATTTCTATTTAACATTTTTACTTTCATATTTTAACAATATATTTAATTTATTTTCTGTTTAGATTTAACATTTTTAACATTTATATTTAGATTAAACAATTTTCCATTATTATTATTATTGGTTGGTTAATTGCACGGAAAAAAGTGAGTGGAATCCTGATGTTCCTCCTCCGGAAAGTTCCGCAGTGTGGCTTTAAACTGGATTTATTTCTTTGCGAGTTCATTTCTGAGTCTGTTCTTTTTCCACCTGAGCGGACAGTGAGGTTCAGTGGATTAACAAGTCTGCGTAATAACTTCATGTCCAGTCCTCCAAAGTCATCAGAGCGGCGCCACGCTCCGGCGCTCCGAAGCTCCGAAGCTCCGATGCGCCTTCAAGGACCCTGGGAAATTATAATTCCTCCCATAATCCCGCGGGACGGAGCCGCTCTCTCCCGGTGCGTTCGGAGGAGTGCGGATTCTTTCAGGTTTAAGCTCCTTATGAACTTGGCCTGATCCGATTTGGGTTTGACTGAAGAATGAAGGAAAAGCGACGCCGGGAAACGGTTTGGAGGAAAACTACGGCGGCTGTGAGTTGGAATTTTAGTGGATTTCAAATGATTTTTCCTGATTTGAAGGATTCTGTGAGGAAATATTCCCAATTCGAAAGGTGAAAAGATCAGGTTCAACGTTTGTGAATTTAGCTTGGAAAAGTATAATGTGATTAAAAAAAGGATGGAGGGAGAGAAGATAAGAGAAGAGGGAAGGAGAAGAGAAGAGAGAAGGAGAAGAGAGAAGTAGAAGAGAAGAGAAGAGAAGAGAGAAGGAGAAAAAGGAGGGAGAGAGAGAGGGAGGAGCGAGTTAGAAGAGAGAGGGAGGGAAGGTGAGAGACCAGGAGGAGAAAGAAGGAGGGAGAGAGAGAGGAGAGAGCGAAAAGAGAGGAAGAGATACAGAGAAGGGGAGTGAAGGGAAGAGAGAGAGGTAATGGAGTAAGGGAGGGACGTGAGAGAGTGGGAGAGAGATAAAGAGAGAGAGAGAGAGGATGTGTGTGGGAGAAAACCAGCGAGAGAGAGAGAGAGAGAGAAAGAAAAAGGGAGGATAAAGAGAGAGATTAAGAGAAAGTGAGCGTGGAGAAAGAGGAGAGAGGACGTGGAAGAGAGGCGGGAGAAAAAACAAGAGGAAGAGAGAAAGAGAAGAGAGACACGGGGGGAGAGAGAAGATGGGAGTTAGGAGAGAGAGAGGGAGGGAGGGGGAGAAAGAAAGGAAGAGAGGGAGAGATAAAGGAGAGGGCAGTGAAGGGCGGAGAGAGAGGTAAATCTGTCTCTCGCCATCATCACATTTCAGAATCTGAAAACCACCGACCTTCCAGCTGCAAAATGGAGGACGTGCCTTGCCTCGACACACAGCAGCAGTACAATACCATACACTAGTACACTACTCCCTACAACTGTACCACAACTCAGCCTTATGTCACAGATAATACTCCCTACAACTCATCTTTATGTAGCAGATAATACTCCCTACAACTGTACCACAACTCAGACTTATGTCGCAGATAATACTCCCTACAACTGTGCAACAACACCTGACACACATCGTTATCAGTTTTTATGCAGAATTAAGACCGTTTTCTTGTTATTTAAGGTCACTGAAAGTTACTTTTGTTCCTGAACGTTACGGGACTTAAAAATATCCGCCTCCGTGATCGCTTCTCGTTTCTCGACACTTTCAGAGCGCCTGAAGTTTCCGTGCGCACAAACAGAACAGAGAGTGACCGTAACCTTCTCCTCCGTTTCACCTCCACTTTCCGGTTTCTCTCGCCACGGTAACGGTAAGACGTGAGCTGGTCCGTAAAGGTGCATCGTGTGACTTTTGATGGTACTGCTTTGTCTGGACTAGTATATAAATATATCCATATATCGTATCGTTTAATATGATACAGTACAGTTATCATGGGCGGCATTTTTGGTATATTTTACTAAATTATTTTGTAACAGAAGTGCAGTTTTGTTGCTTGTTTAGAGGAAGGAAACTTTTATGCAACAGGTTTGACATTTTCACCGTTTTGATGATTAAAGTGGGCGTGTTGCACAGGAAGTGGTTTAACAAAAACTTTCAGTATCACAGACACGATTTAAACATTATTTTTTATTGAACTATATAAAATAGATTTGAAATATATCAAAATCGAATTGAAAGTGCAGTATCCAGATATGTATCGTATCGTGGCCTATGCACTGAGGCATGTATTGCAAGTTACAGGTCAGATCTGTGGAGAGGCGACCCCGCTCACAGTCAGAACGCCTGTTTTTCTAGGTATTTTTGAGCTCTAAAACCACCTGTGATTAAATAAATGTAAAGTCGAGCTGTTTAAAGTCACACTGTGGAACATTCCATGGCAGCGTAATGATGTATCCATAGAAACAAGCAGGCGACAGACCCCCAGTCGAAAAGTTACAGAGTAGAGCAGGGGTCACCCATGTGGACCCGTGTCGATACACACATGTCCCTCCATTTATTTTGGTCCAAAGGAAAACAGTTATCACAGAAAACAGATCCATAGGTGAAATATTCTAACAGAGGAGGGTTTTATCTTTCACTCACTCTTTATTTTACGTTCCTAGACCCAGAAATGACAAAGATATGAACTTTTAAATACGTTAGAATTTCTTTTGGCTTCACATCGGCCAGAACAACAACAGCAGCATCTTACACCACCGTGTCTGGAGTGAACAATGCTCCGTTATTAATGCTGTTAATAACGCTGTTAATAATGCTGTTAATAACGCTGTTAATAATGCTGTTAATAACGCTGTTGATAATCCTCTGTAGAGCGTTTTGTTTGTTAGACTTGTGGCTGTTGTAAGATGGGTTAAAGTGGTGTTAAGCTTCTTCAGTGTGAAGCAAATTGGCGTTTTACGTGGAAGTTCAGAACTTGCCCCCATCACTACACTAGTTTGTTGCCTTGACAGACTCACTGCCACAGTGAGATCTCCACCGAGGAAACACTGATCTGTGCTGTTTTTTGGCTTCTGACTGTGTGTCTGTGAAAAAGCGCTATGGAAATAAAGTTACCTTACTTTAATCAAATGTGTTCGTATACTCACATGCGACACTACTCGCGATATACACAAACTATTTCTCAGCCTTTGTCTCTTAAGTTTTCCTCAGAAAACGGCCTGATAAGACATTTCTGTGTAATAAACAGTTTTAGTGAAAAAACCAAAGGAGAGAAGTGTCTCAGTCCAAGGAGTCGGCCTATGGAACAGTTTTGCTTGTGAAAATAGAACTTCCAAGTCTATTAAAGTTTTTAAGAAAAGTGTGAAAGTAGCATTACTGAAAAGATACAATACTTTGGTGTAAAAAGAAGAGTATGTTTGTTTGTTTTTTGTACACACTGGAGCCGTAATATAATTTTGAGTTGAAAAGAGACAGATGTTATGAGCTTTTGCTTCTTTCTGTTCCCTTTCATTCATATTTATGTTCAAGTTGTATAAATGCAAGTATGTTGCATTTGCTTTGTTTTGTTTTAATGAATGAAATAAATAAATAAAAGAAAAAAAAAAAGAAAAATTGTGTCCAGAAAGAGGATGGAAGAGGAGGAAAAGAAATCATCAAATCTTCATCATCAAAGAAGGAAAAGTCTCATAGTGTCGCTCCATATTAAGAGTCGACTGGTTATATTAGAAAATAGAAAATAACCTGAGAAAGTTCTGTTCTTATTTTCACTGAAGTCAAATTCTGAGCTGTGAATCACTGAACAAAATGAACTAAAACACTTCACATATGAACTCCAGCTGCACAGGAGAAACACTGTAATATCACAGTGTTATTATATTAGACTCATTATCGGGAAAAAATTACGCACATTTTTTTTGCATCTCAAAACGCACCGAAATCGAATCGACATCATGACCCTTGTATCAAGATACGTATCAAATCGTGGGAAAACTATCGTTGCGTCACTAATAACGTCCCGGACCTCTGCTGCAGGAGGTTTACTCTAACTGGACCTTCTCAAATGTGAGTTGAATTCCCCTGGAGCAGATCTTTAAAAACACATTTAAAAATCTACAACACACAAGGTCCTGCTTTTATACGTGTGTTGGAACTATAGTTTTTCTTTTCTTTTTTTTTTGCAACTTTATTTTTATTTGCTCAGTAACAGAGAAAGAAAACAATATAATACAATAAGAAACTTGAGGTATTGGGAGGAGGAGAACCACCAGTGCCAAGATGGTGACCAACAATTATAATTTGAAAAAATGTTCATTATCACCACACAATGTGACTGTAGTTTACCCCATTTTCCATCAGATTAGTTCAGTTTTATATTAGTAATTTTGCAGATGTCTCAATAAGAGCCGCCCTACAAACAAGGCTGAAGAACACGGATTTAAAAGGACAGAAAAATACCCCAAACCACTGGTATTATGTTTAGGGTCAGAAATATAATCCACTTCCCCCAGAGCTTCAGAAATGTTGAGACCTTCAATCTAATGTGATATGTTAACTTTTCCATTAGGTAAATATTCTGTATACGGTGTATCCATTGTCGTTGATTTGGAGCAACTGAGTTAAGCCAAAGTTTTGTAATTGAATCTCTGTCAGGTAGAGCTCCTCCTTTCGTACACTGTCCGCCATGTTTCCCAGGTACAGAACGGTGCAGACGCCGGGGACGCCGTATCCCAGGACTTTTGGAAGCAGTTTGTTGATATCCAACCAAAATGCTTGGATCTTAGGACAAGTCCAGAAGATGTGTGAGTGGTTTGCGTCAAGGTGGCCACAGTTCCTCCAACAAGCCTGTTTACTTTTAATATGGGGTGTGATGAAGAATCTTATCAAACATTTCCAATTAAACTCCGGCCACTGCTGTGAGCTTGTAGGTGTTTGGAGGGAATTACACATTTGGTACCAATGATCTTCTGAAACTGATACGGTTTTTATTTTCATCATGGTATCAGATTCAGTATTAAGTATCGACTCTGTTCCTGAATAAGGGGATGGGGTGTGCAGTGTTGTGCTGGCGCCCCCGTGTGGCCGTACCTTGATGTTGCAGGCCTGCTCCATCAGCCTCCGAGCGTTCTCCGCCGCTCTGTAGCGTTTGGGAAGCTGGACCCGGAAGAACTTGAGCGCTCCTTCGAAATCGGCCTGGAGCAGGTCCTCTTTGGAGGTCTGAGCACAAACACACAAACAAACACACAAACAAACACACAAACAAACACACAAACAAATACAGACACACACAGACACACACAGACACACACAGAGGGTTAGATTAGACATTGACTAAAGAAATTCTTGGTCTAAAAACATGACCTCCGTGAAGTCGGCCCCATCAAACTCAAACCTACACAAAAACTATGTCCATCGTTTGTGCTGCTTTAATTTTTGAGAAATTAACGATTCTTTTACGGGTCAAATTGGGGTCGGCCCAACAGGAAGCTTCAAAATGTACTGGAAAAAGTTTCGTTTGTGCGATTAAGTTTCGTTTTTTAAGATATTCACAGTTTTATTTTGGGCCGATGACGTCGTCCAGCCGCTCAAAACATGAAACAGCCTCAAAACAGCAGAAAATTATAGAAAATGTTTGTATTTGGTTTGTGCTGTTTTGTGCTGTGACACTTTTAATTTGTGTAAGTTTATTTCTAAAATGATTCATTATTATTTCTGCGGTAATTATAGGACGTCATTTCCGCTCAGTTGACGGCGACAAACTCCACAAAACTAGTGAAGAGAAACGATCTGAGGCTGTGGAAAAGTCTGTGTTATTTTATAAAATATGAATCAAAAGCAAATTACTAAAGACTGAAACAGACTATTCTGCATCCTGAGATCGTTTATCGCCACTAGGTTTGCGGAGTTTTGCTAAAGTCGCTGCTTCAGCTCAGCGGAAATGACGTCATATAAATTACCTTAGAAATAATAATGAATAATTTTAGAAATAAACCCGCACAAATAAAAACTGCCACAGCACAAATGAAATACAAACGTTTTCTATAATTTTCTGCTGTTTTGAGGCTGTTTCACATTCTGAGGGACGACGTCATCGGCCCCAAATAAAACTGCAAATACCAGAATCGCACAAACGAAACTTTTGACACAAATGACTAAAAACATTTGGGCTGTTTTAGAGCATTTTTAGCTTCCTGTTGAGCTGACCCCAATTTGACCTATAAAAGAATCGTTCATTTCTCCAAAACTAAAGCAGCACAAACGATTGACACATGATTGTTTTTGTGTAGGTTTGAGTTTGATGGGGGGCGACTTCACGCAGGTTTTAATCAGTGCTGTTATGTTTTCATTCATGGTCTAAGAGGGGACTGACAAAACACCACCACCACACCCGGGTTGGGATGGTTGGTGTAAATAAAATTGTGAGAAGAAAGTGTAATATTGTGTATTCTCGTGTCAGTCCTGATCTGAGGAGCTTCTGACACTGCTTTTTTTTTTAATGGTGATTCACAAACATGGATTTAGGTATTTGGGCTAAAAAATGACAGTTTATGCTCCTCTTTACTGTTTGGAGGGATCAGATTAGTCATAAATTGTGATAATTATGGTTTAGTCCTGGTTTAGTCTTAGTTTAGCCCTGGTTTGCATCAAATTGGTGAAAAATAGGGACACCTGGGGCATTTTTTGTAGAAAACTTGGACAAATCAGTGGTTTTGTATAAATCTGCTGGGACACGGGACACAGGGCTCAAAACTGGGACTGTCCCGGGGAAATAGGGACGTCTGGTCACCGTAGTCTATTAAAAGGTCTAAAAAAACAAAACGTAGCGTAGAGCACAGGTCTCCAGCCTGTAGCTCACAGAATTTCTAAATTATACATATTGTGCTGAACGACTCAAACGTGATGAAAAAACTTTGTAAATGTATTATTTTGATGCTTAACTTTGTGCACTAATAAATAAATAAAGGTTTATGTTTTATAGGTATTTGATTGTTCCACATCTGAGGCTTTCCTTTGCTCAGTTTCTTGAAAAGTTGTAGCTCTTTAGCATTTTCTTTTTGTAAAGGAGCTGGAAACAAAAAATAAAAATAAATAAATAATAAATAAGTGGGCACCCTATAATCTTCGTCACGTTGTTTCTCTGTAGATTTAAACGTGGCTCACTTTAATACTGAGGGAAACGCCGCCATCTTGTGGTGTAACAGTGAAATTGCACAAATATTTTACATTTTACAAATGAGTGAGCAAAGTTTAGGACTAGAAACAAGAGGATGGATAATGGTAAAACCTCTTCAGGCATGTTTTAAATGAGGGAACAATGTTATAACATTGGAGAAAGCTCAAAAAATAAATTGCAATTGTGATTTATTTTTCCTTAAGCCCTCTTGTATACAGCTGATATATTTGTATTAGTTTATTTTGATATTTTATTTGATCTTTACTTGCACATTTACATAATTATGCCTTATTTTACACCAGTCTCTTGCTCTTTTAGCTTCTTATTTATAATTTATTATTACCCTTTATATATTTTCTCTCTTTTTGTTAAGAGTGAAACTGCATAAAAGTCATTTTACAAACAAGAGCTCAAAGTTTAGGAGCAGAAGTACGAGGATGGACGATATGGTAAAACCTCTTTAGGCATGTTTTAAATGAGGGAACGACGTTATAACATGGGAGAAAGCTCAAAAAATAAATGTGGGAACTATTATTTATTTTTCCTTAAGACCTCTTGTATATACCTGAGATATTTGTATTATTTTATTTCAATATTTTATTTGATCTTTACTTGTACGTTTATATAATTATGCCTTATTTGACACCAGTTCCTTGCCATTTTTGCTTCTTATTTAGAATTTATTATTGCCTTTTATTTTTTGTAATTTTTGTTAACAGTGAAACTGCATAAAAGTCATTTTACAAACAAGAGCGCAAAGTTTAGGAGCAGAAGTACGAGGATGGACGATGGTAAAACCTCTTTAGGCATGTTTTAAATGAGGGAAAAATGTTATAAGATGGGAGAAAACCTCTTGCTTTTTTCGCTACTTATTTAGAATTTATTATGACCTTTTATATTTTTTCTCTCTTTTTGTCTTTATAATATACACTCGGGATGGGACAAGATCTCGAGAGACAAAATTGCCACAAAAAAGAAGAGAGAAAAAAAAGATGAAGTGAGATTATTTCCACTTGAATTTACCTTTGGCTAAAAAGTTAAGGGCTGGTACAAAGTGAGAAGCTGTAATTCCAAAAAGCAGGACTACAATACTAAATACTAATAAAATACAATGCTAAACACAATCGATCAATTAAATACTGTCCCATATAACTGTGGCTTTTAACTGTATGTTTTAATCATACTTAATTTGTTTACGAGTGTCCAGAAAGGCGCCTAATAAGTCAAATGTATTATTATTATTATTACAATGATGGCTAAAGTGTGACATAAAATAGATAAAAGTGAAGAATAGTGAAGCTAAAATTGTGAAATGCACTATTTAATTATGACAAACAATGTATAAATCTGGTTTTGTCTCATTCTGATGGATCCAGTCTCATGATGAATCTCGTTTTGTGGACGCTGTGTCTCGTCCCAGCCCTAATATATAACGTACGTGTCCAAGTAACGCTGCTGTGTCCAAGTCATTTCCCTTGTGGATCAATAAAGTTTGTCTAAAGGCTGCTACACACTACAGGATTTTTCAGTCTTAACTATTTTTACACGCGCGACAGAAAGCGCAAACACCACAGACACGAGGAGAATCTTAAGGCCGCCACACACTGCAGGAGAATTTGCCCGATTTTGGCTGCGATTTCTTCTCCCCCAGAGTTTGTGGACCTGACTTTGTGTCTCCGTGTGCGATTTTGAAGCTGCTGCTCCTCGTGTGCGGAGTCAGTGTCGGATCAGAACCACCGAACATCAACAACGCGACGGAAACAGACGATAAAACAGAGCGTCAGGGGCAGAGGAGCAACGGACACAGAGACGCAACAAACAAACTCAGGACAGAGTGAAAATAAAGACTTTATTACTCACCTAATGTAAAGTGGAACATTTAAAGTGCAGCGTCTGATCCACATTATCCACAGAAATTGTCCTCTGCAAATAACAAGATCCAGTCCACAAAACCGCGCGATTAATCCATTCTGACGCGTTCTTTAAAAGTAAAAAGGTGAAAGTTGTTCCTCACATGTGTTTGTTTACGTCCACAGAGCCTAAAACTGCAGATCAGCGACAGTGACTCTACTTCCTGTGGACTTTATCTCCTCTTTTCTGCTTTAAAAATCCTGTATCTGAAGTTTTGCTTCACATTTCACAAATAATAATCACACAGTTTTGACTTGTGTCTAAATTGAAGTGCAGAGTCTGATCTTTGAACACTTCAGAGTCTCAGAGCGAGTGGTTTTACTGTAGACAGGAAACAGCTGACGCCATCACAGCCTCACAGCTTTATATCCTGTGGTCCACACACAGATCCCGCTGCAGTGTTTGCGATCAGAGATTTTAAGTCTCATAAGTTTCTCTGTGGCGCATTTTGTTGCACGTTTAAAATCATTTAAGACAGAAAAATCCTATAGTGTGCAGTGGCCTTTATGAGACTTAAAATCTCTGATCTCCCAGACTGCAGCGGGATCTGTGTGTGGACCACAGGATATAAAGCTGTGAGGCTGTGATGGCGTCAGCTGTTTCCTGTCTACAGTAAAACCACTCGCTCTGAGACTCTGAAGTGTTCAAAGATCAGACTCTGCACTTCCAGTTTAGACACAAGTCCAAACTGTGTGATTATTATGTGTGAAATGTGGAGCGAGACTTCAGATACAGGATTTTTAAAGCAGAAAAGAGGAGATAAAGTCCACAGGAAGTAGAGTCACTGTCGCTGATCTGCAGCTTCACCTCGATCCGTGCGCTGTGTGGATGGAAACAAACACACGGGAGGAACTATCGAGACTTTTTACTTTTAAAGAAAGCCGCAAACTGGATTATTTGCGGAGGACCATTTCTATGGATAATGTGGATCAGACGCTGTGGTTTAAATTTAACACTTCACGAGAGGTAAGTAATAAAGTCTGAACATTATTTTTCACTATATTCTGTGTTTGTTTGTTGCGTCTCTGTGTCCGTCGCTCCTCTGCCCCTGACGCTCTGTTTTATCGTCTGTTTCCGTCGCGTTGTTGATGCAGCAGCTTAAAAATCTCACACAGAGACACAAAGTCGGGTCACGCCTCCCAAACTCAAGGAGAAGCAAATCGCAGCCAAAATCGGGCAAATTCTCCTGTCGTGTGCGGCGGCCTAGTCTAAGGCTGCGTCCCACTACCCCTCAGTTTTGCGCATTCATGTGACGGCAAAGGGGCGTCTCAATTCTAATTTTGATCAAGGCCTCGGACCACGACCCCTTGAAACGACGTAAGCTCTCGAACAGACTTGAAACGAAAGGGGCACGACCGCAAACTCAGACGGGTTTGGATCAGGACGGCAGCATCACTTCGATCAGCCGAGAAATCTCATAAATCGAAGTATTTTCAGCTGTTGTAATAATCAATTAACAGCTTAACATGATTTACAATGATGACGCTCATGCTCTACGTTACTTTTAGTGAAGTGTTGTTGCTGTTTTAATTGGAGTAATGTCTGTCTAGCCGACGTTATCGCTGTCACGGAACTTTCATGTTTAAACAAGCGAGTTATTTGTCGAGCTGAGGGACCCGATAATCCGCAAACGGTAATCAATAATCAAGAGGAGTCCCATTTCTTCCAGACGCTCTGAAACAGTCTGGAGACATTAATCATTTTACTCGAAACCTAAAAAAAGCACATTCTGGACAATCAAATGTGCCAACATCTGTCAAGCTAATTATACTTGACATTTTTACTAACAAATTCAGCACAACTACATTTAATATTATCATTGCTGTGATTTTAGGAAGTCGGGTTTTATGATGATGTGATGTTTTATTGTGTATTTTTATTGCTATATTGTAATGTAAATAGTAAATATTTTGTGTGTTCACCTGCAGATGGAAAGTAGCAGGAGCTAAATCTGGTGCAGTTCATCTCTTCTTTTCTAAAGATTAATGAATTTTGTACATGGTCCCTGACAAAGACTAAACTAAACTAAACTTAGGGGAACATTCGTGCCCCTCGCCCTCTCTGCTCGGTATCGAAGGGGCAAGACAAAGACATAGATAAAGACGTGGGGGAAGGAGTTAGACAGAGTAATGTGACTGAGTGATACGAGGAGAAAAGATAAGAAAAGTATTATTTGTTTGGTGATATTTACATCCCTCCCGCTCCCTCTCGTCTCTGCAGGGACAGGGGACACAGGGCTCAAAACTGGGACTGTCCCGGGGAAATAGGGACGTCTGGTCTCCCTTGTCTATAGTCTAAAAGGTCTAAAAATAACCAACAAAATTAAAACACATTAACGTAGCGTAGAGCAGAGGTCTCCAGCCTGTAGCTCAAAGAATTTCTAAATTATACATATTGTGCTGAACGACTCAAACGTGATGAAAAAACTTTGTAAATCTATTTTTTTGATGCTTAACTTTGTGCACTAATAAATAAATAAAGGTTTATGTTTTATAGGTATCTGATTGTTCCACATCTGAGGCTTTCCTTTGCTCAGTTTCTTGAAAAGTTGTAGCTCTTTGGCATTTTCTTTTTGTAAAGGAGCTGGAAACAAAACATAGATAAAGAGGTAGAGGTAAGACAGAGTAATGTGACGCAGCCTCTAAGTGACTGAGTGATATAAAGAGAAAAGATGAGAAAAGTATTATTTGTTTGGTGATATTTCCGTCCCTCCCGCTCCCTCTCGTCTCACCGCGAGCAGTTTGGGCACAAAGAGCCGGTGTCCCATCCCCAGGAGGTCCATGACGCGACAGAACGAGTCCGGAGAGGTGTGGCTGCTGTGGGACCCCTCCTCTTCTTCCTCCGCCGCCGCCGCCGCCGCCGCCCTCCCCTCACCGTCCCCCACCGCCCTGCGCGCCGGCGGGAGCGGCAGGTGCGCCGACAGGTGAGGAGCCAGGGCGGGGGGCGGGGACGGGGGCGGGGACAGCGGGGCCGGAGGGGAGGGGGGCGGAGTCTGGGTGTCCCGTTCTGGGCCCAGGTTTGCGATTGGCTGGTCCAGTGTGTCGAGGGGTTCAGAGTCTGGGGTTGGTCGCTTGTTTCGCCGATGGCATCCAGAAAAACTTCAGTTCTTCTCGCTTTTTTCAATATATTTTCTTTAAAAATCCACTTGGAGTTGATTCTGTGTTTAAAGATGCCAAAAGTTTTAAAAGGTTTTCCAAATTCTTCTGGAAATCCAACAAAAAATTATCCCAGAGTGTTATAGTTCTTTCCTCGTTATCTCAAAATCATCGCTTTTATAACAATTCTACCTTTATGCGATGATAATTTTCTGTTGTTCAATCAATTTTTCAAAAACTAAAAATATATACGGGCTATTTCGGTATGAAAATTGAAAAGAAATAAAGACGACAAACCAAGAAAAGTATTTGAAGCGATCTGAAATACTGAAATCTGGAAAAACGACTCAAAATTTGGCAATTTCCAGCTCGAAAATGTCAAAATCCTCAAAGATTTTTACGTAGAAATGGACGAAATGCACCGTCTAATCACTTGAAATCACAATACTTATGTAAATTCAATTAAGATTTTAAAATCCAGCGTTAAGCACCAATGTTTAAGGAACAATTCAAAAGCAAATGGAGACTCATAATAGGAGTTAAAACAGCAGACTTGTACACAGACTTTGCCATACTGCTAATTCCCATAAGAAATAATGCTAAAAATTATCTTCTGGTTGGTAATTTTTGTGATGATTTCAGGTCAGAGTTTAATTATGACAAATATTAATACATATTTTGATAATTTTAAGAATTTAAGAAGCAAAACAAAGTGATTTCAAGACAGTTTTTATGTTAAAGAGTCCATCTGAAAGTCCTTTTTTGTTTGTTTATGTCGCATTAACTAGATTTTCTCACAAAGTTTCACTAAATTTAAGCGTTCCTACCACTACAAATTATAAATAACATTACGTTTATTTGATTTTAGGTGTGTGGCGTTAAAAAAAGCAAGGAAGTTTTCAAGTTTTAGATTAAAAATAGTGGTACAACAGAGTGACTGTGTATTGACCAGTTTTATGGGGGTTCAAATATGTTTTTTTACTAATAACCTTTTACGAATTTTGACTAATAAACTAATAAAATAGAAAAAGATTCATTCTCTTGTACGACGAGACTTTTTAAAAACATTATCAACCAAATAAAGGTGGAAAATGTGGCGACTGAAGCCTTTTAAATCCAGAAAACTTACAGAAAAAGCGTTAAAGTATTACGCTGCGGGTGTCCTACGTGTACATCTATGGCGGAATGTTCGGCGGTCGCCACGGAGACGAAACGCAAACACTGCCCGTAAAATAAAAAATAAAAAAAAAGTTTAAGATCGTCCGCAAACTCAAAATGGATTTAAAGAGCACGTTTTCAGGATCAGTTCAAGCGTTCGTGGTCATGTTTAGTTTGATTTTCGGCAAAAACGAGAAAAACTGTTGGCTAACGCTAATGCTAACGCCAATGCTAACGCTAGCTGTCTTAAGAGTTGTAGTTTTATGCGAGACAGACTTGTAGTTCCAGTTAAATCAGCTCTTTCTAGTCCGTTTGCGTTGAAAAGAAACTCAGATGTCAAAACGAAACCAAGCCTCAGACGAAGCAGTGCCTCTAGTTAGCGTCGCACCCCCAGGGAGCGTTAATGATGTCAGCTGCAAAGTGTCGGTTACTGAAAATTAGAAATGTTGTATTCTTTATTTTAGTTTGTTTAGTTTTCGTCCAGATAACATTTATGATTATCGAAATATGACATTTTTCTCTTGGCGCGAACGAACGGGAATTCCAGATTTCACGGAATTTCTTATTTATTTTCTTATTCATTAAAATAAGTAAAATAAGTCATTCCTCGTTTATAAATAAATCGATAGAAAACAAAAGTAGCTGTCCTTAGTCGTCGCCCGTACCAACAGTTTCACAAAACGGGAGAAGAAAAATCGAGTTGATAACAAAGATTGACTTCAACACTGCGATTTCGCCTCATGTTTTAGAACGTTTTCCGCTCCCGTCGCTCTGAAACGCAAAAAACCTCCGGAATTATTCCCTTATTTGCTGCTCCACATGTTCAGGAATCCGGGATCCATGCACAGAATCTTCAGCAATACCTTGAATTTTCTGAATATTTAGGAGAACTGACGAAAAGATTATCCGGGTTCATCCAGATTAGGACACGGAAATGGCAGATATAGCGTCGTGCAGCGTTTTCCGCGTTATTTCCGTGCAGTTCCTGAGCGTCTTCTGGTTTGTGATGCTAACGGCGGCTAGCGGGGTGGCTCCGACGCAGGGGTCCTCTCTGGGTGGGTGCTCCCAGCTGATGGAAGAGAGGGAGAAGGAGAGGGGAAAGGAGGGGTGGAAGGACGGAAGGGCGGACGGAGAGATCGCAAAAAGGCAGCGGAGGAGCGGCACGGAAGGGGAAAAAAGAGGAAGATTTGAGAAGAAAGAAAACGCTGTTAACAGAAACGCAGAGGAGCATCACTGAGGTCCATGAGGCTAATGCTACGGCTAAGGCTCGTGTTTTGGAGTGATGTGGAGGAGAGGAAGAGGAAGGAGGAGGGAGGATGGAGGGAGGAGGGAGGATGGAGGAGGGAGGACGGAGGAGGGAGGACGGAGCGCTGACTCCGGGGAGCATGATGTCATAACCGGCCAATCAAAAAACACGCAGGGGCGGCCAATAGGAGCAGAGCAGCGGAGGAAAGGGGATTTTCTATGGATTTAATGGAGTTAAATTTATCTCATATTTATCTCATGTTAGTCATAATTAGGCGACATATTTGTGCTATTTTAAAAATGAAATGTGTATTTTAAACACTTAAACATGAGGGTTTTTTACTTAATACATCACACTGTATATTTATTAAAAAGTTATTATTGATAATATATTATAAATGTGTCTATTTGTAATGTGAATGTGTTTAGTGTTTGGTTTTTTTGTTTGAGTTTTTTTCCATCTAATTAACTGCTGAATATTATGTAGATGAAATATTGTAACTTGTTGGGATTAAAATAAGATGCTTCTTCCTGCTTCTTTCTTTTTTGAACACTGAATATTTTTAACAATTTTTTTCCTCTTTATTTTGTTCAATCAATCAATGAATCAAACTTTATTTATAGAGCACTTTTCATACAAAAAATGTAACACAAAGCGCTTTACAGTGATTAAAAAAAGTTTCTTTGTTAAATGTTTTGAATATATGTTGCGCCTTTATACCTTTAAAAAAATTTAAAAATAAAATTAACAATTTACAAGACAGAGTTAGGCTGGTAAAAGAATATGGTAGCTACATTAATATAATACTCCCTACAACTGTACGACTCACACTTATGTAACAGATGAAAAAACTGTAATTTTCCTTGTGGATCAATAAAGTCTTAGTCTATAATTTCATAATTTAAGATCTATTAGTCAGAAATAATTAAGCGAACGATAACATAATGCTTTTTTTGTTTTGTTTTTTCACAAAAATAAACATTTAAGTCAAACTGATTTGCATTTTAAGGAACTGTTTATAACCTGTCTTTTTTGTGGAAATATTTGGGTGAGAACAAAATAAAGATCTTGAGTCAGACAATTGTCTTTTTTGGGGTTTATTCTTGTGCAAGAGAAAGAGCAGAGATGGAGTAGATCAGAAGAAGAAGAAGAGAGAGCGGGTTTTATACAGGCAGAACAAAGGGATGTACACGGGTCATCATGACCTAAATAATGAGGGAGGACTGACAGAGGGGACGCACCTGGGAAAGGAACGTCAGCTTGGATGGAAAAACACTGAAGCTGGGGCCAGGTAATTATTACAGTAAAATGTTCAAGAACATGTTATAAAATGAGTTGTGTTACGATCTTCACCTGCGACAGAGACACATCCTGTATTTGTCTCAGTTTATGCACTGGCCTCATGAGAAGCTCAGATAATACTCCCTACAACTGTACAGCTCACCCTTATGTCACAGATAATACTCCCTACAACTGTACAACTCACCCTTATGTAACAGATAATACTCCCTACAACTGTACAACTCACCCTTATGTAACAGATAATACTCCCTACAACTGTACAACTCACCTTATGTAACAGATAATACTCCCTACAACTGTACAACTCACCCTTATGTAACAGATAATACTCCCTACAACTGTACAACTCACCTTATGTAACAGATAATACTCCCTACAACTGTACAATTCACCCTAATCTAACAGATAATACTCCCTACAACTGTACAACTCACCCTTATGTAACAGATAATACTCCCTACAACTGTACAACTCACCCTTATGTAACAGATAATACTCCCTACAACTGTACAACTCACCTTATGTAACAGATAATACTCCCTACAACTGTACAACTCACCCTTATGTAACAGATAATACTCCCTACAACTGTACAACTCACCCTTATGTAACAGATAATACTCCCTACAACTGTACAACTCACCCTTATGTAACAGATAATACTCCCTACAACTGTACAACTCACCTTATGTAACAGATAATACTCCCTACAACTGTACAACTCACCTTATGTAACAGATAATACTCCCTACAACTGTACAACTCACCCTTATGTAACAGATAATACTCCCTACAACTGTACAACTCACCTTATGTAACAGATAATACTCCCTACAACTGTACAACTCACCTTATGTAACAGATAATACTCCCTACAACTGTACAACTCACCTTATGTAACAGATAATACTCCCTACAACTGTACAACTCACCTTATGTAACAGATAATACTCCCTACAACTGTACAACTCACCTTATGTAACAGATAATACTCCCTACAACTGTACAACTCACCTTATGTAACAGATAATACTCCCTACAATGTTGTCTAAGTGTATAATCTCATCATATAAGATCAATTAGTCAGAAATAATGAAACAAATTATAACATAATTATTTTTCTTTTCTTTTTTTTAGTTAAACTGATTTTCATCTTAAGGACCTGTATGTAATAATAATAATAATAATAATAATAATAATAATAATAATAATAATAATAATAATAATAATAATAATGCATTTTATTTGTATTGTATATGTATTCTGTGCTCTCTTGTTTAAAAAAAGTTACTGCATCTTCACCTGCGACAGAGACACGTCCTGCATTTGTCTCGGCCTCATGTGAAGCTCAGAACCTCCAGAATTCCCTCCCTGAGCTGCAGAGGCTGCACTAGCACTGACTCAGGACTGTTTCAGGCGCCGAGGTTTAGGGAGAGACCGTTCAGCTCAAAGAGAGAGACGCATTTTAGGTTCAAACACACTGGATTTCAGCTTTGAAACTGGCAACACAAATGAGAGAGTCATGTGAGGCTCATTCTGCTTTCTGCAAATCTGCATTACCACTGTGACCAGGAAAAGCTGCATTTGTATTTGTTTAGTCAAGGTTATCAAACTCTTACACACAATTCCTGTAAAATGTTTTTGAACACACTACACGACAATAAAATCAACTTGTAAATGTCGCTGTACTGATGATGCAATGCTGGATGCAGCCACTAGGGGGAGATAAATGCAAAACAAAAAGACCTAAAAAGTTCAACTGAAGGACATTCATTCTTATTTTTATTTTAAAAAACTACAGTGTTTATTTTGAAATGACATTTGTAGCCACAATATCATTTTCTAGTTAAGATTCAGTCAAATAATTCTTAGTTTTAGTCTCAGTGTTTTGATGAAGTATAATTTTTTAATCATTCTATAAACTACTGACAACATTTCTCCCAAATTCCAAATAAAAATATTGTCATTTAGAGCATTTATTTGCAGAAAATGACAAAATAACAAAAAGATTAAATGCTATGCTAAATGCTATTTGCTTATTTTGTTTATTCTAAAATGAGTTTATTATTTTTGCTTATGTTTAGTCCTAAATTTGCTCACCGCTTTCATTGACAAATAGTCACTACGTTGTTAATCAAACCCTTTTTCCCACAGGATTAGTTTTGCCTGTGGACCTTTGGTGATTTGTAATAATTGCGGAGTTTGCCTGAGATCTTAAACTTTGCGAATGCGCCGTGTCTGTAATTTGTAAAGTAAAAACTCTGAAAATGTTGAAAATGACCTCATATATTTCGACAAACGCAGACGTCCGGTGACAATACTCGTCCCGTGCGAATCTGCATCTCAGTGTTTGTTGTTGTAATTGTGGCTTTTTTTGTTGCTTTCTTTTCTTTCCGTGTTCTTTTCTCTTTCAATCAATGTGTCAATGTCAGTGAAAGGACTTTGCTTATCCTGTGCGAATCACCAGACATCTCCAGGTTGTACTTATCCTGCGCGAATAGTTGGGATGTAACGATATCCAAGTCTCACGGTACGATATTTATTGCGATATCGTGGGGAGGAGGCGGCACGGTGGCTGAGTGGCAACACTCAGGCCTCACAGCAAGAAGGTTGCGGGTTCGATCCCCGGGTCGCCCGGGCCTTTCTGTGTGGAGTTTGCATGTTCCTCCCCGTGTCTGGATGGGTTTCCTCCGGGTACTCCGGTTTCCCCCATCAACCCAAAACATGCCCGCACCCCTATGAACTAACATCAAGGACCATGATGTCCACCCTCCTGTGGGCTCACCACCTGCAGAGGGGTTCATAGGGGGGGTCAGGTGCTATGAGTATTGGGCAGCAAGCTGCCCCCGCGACCCAGCCGGATTAAGCGGGAGAAGATGGATGGATGGATGGATCGTGGGGAGGCTCATGATATTACGATATTCTACATAATAACAAGATTGACGTTATAAAATGCTTTGACCAGTCATTTGGTGCAACACTTATTGTCATTAGGGATGGAACGATATCCAAATCTCTCTGTTCGATATTTTCACCATAAACATCTCACCGTACGATGTTTATTGCGATATTTTGTTGTGAATCTGCTCCTTTTTCCTCTAAAATGCTTCACAAGACTTAATCCAAAGAATGAAGACGTAAAATTGCTTAGAACAGTTATTTCTTCATGTCGCCTGCACCGAAACGGAGCAAAGGATCATGGTCTATGTAGTTTCCTGTTTTTTTTTTTAGCTATTTCTGCATCAAAACTGTTCATTTAAGCAAAGAGACTTGGGATTCGATATATTGTGATGCTCCACGATATTATTGTGAGACCTTTGACGATACGATATCACCATATTTACATTATTGTTACGTCCCTAGTGAATAGTGCTTGAGTATCTTATTTTTTAAATGTTTTTAGTGGCTCTATTGGGCCTTTAATTTAGATTTTTCTTGTCTGTTCTGTGTTTGTGTACAGCTGTAAAGTTTTAAAGTGCTTTATTATTATTTAGTTGCTATGGTGATGGTTCAATATGATTCTGTGTTTCACCTGTATTAATAAATTACAGTAAAACATATTCCATAGTCTATCTTTATACCTCGATACGTTGTGATTATGAGATTAAAGTGACAGACGAACCTTGAGCAGAGCCAGCGCCACGTTGAAGATGATGTTGAGTCCCTGCGAAAAGAGGGGGAAAAAAAGACAGAAAATGATCCAGAAGTGTTTTTGTAAAGAAACCCACAGGTATAACACGTGCAAAGGAGACATAAAAGTGGTAAGAAGTCCTCATTTATCATATTTATAAAGCACTTTTCTACCCTTAAAGCTCCCAAAACGCTTAATTTCACGGAGCGACTCACCCGTTCTCACACACGTTCATATTAAATGGGATAAGTGTCTTGCCCAAGGACACAAAACAGCATTAATATATGGCAATTAGGACCAAACCGCCGATCTGGGAGCAGGAATTGATCCAGATCTGAGGACGAGGACTCTGCTAACGAAACTAAATGCAATAAAAAACTAAAAAAACGTGATTCCTTTTGCGTTTCGATTCGATTTCTGTTTCATCAACAAAAGAGTTTCACCCCAAAGTCTGGGAACACCCGTCTCCCTGGTCTCCGTGACGACCAACGCACATGGCAACACCGGCTAAAAATATCCGGCGCCGCTAAAAATAACTCCGAGGAGCAGACGGGGGCGCCGTGCGGGCTCAAGCCACTAGATGGAGCTACAGCGCCGAGGCAGAGCTGGAGCCGCGCTGGGTTCACATTCAGAGCGCGAAAAGACTTCAAATTCAGAATACTAAAGGTGCACTGTGTAACCTTTCCCTGCTTGTTTCTATGGAATGTCCCACAGTGTGACATTAAACAGCTCTACTTTACATTTGTTCAATTACAGGTGGTTTTACAGCTCAAAAATACCAAGAAAAACAGGTATTCTGACTGAAAAATACTTAAAATTCAGAATGCTAAAGGTGTACTGTGTAACTTTTCCCTGCTTGTTTCTATGGATACGTCACTGCTCTGCCTAGACTGTTCCACAGTGTGACATTAAAGGAGCTCTACTTTACATTTATTCAGTTATAGGTGGTCAAAAATCCCTAGAAAAACAGGCGTTCTGACTGTGAGCGGAGTCGCCTCGCCACAGATCTGACCTGTAACTTGGTTAAATTTGGTCTCCATGACGATAGAAAGGTTTAATGCCATACTGCGGAACATTTCAGACAAAGCAATAACGTCTCCAAGTCCGATGGGGAGAAAATGGCAATTAAAAACTCAAAGAGCTGCAAAAAAACTTAGAATTCAGACTACTAAAGGTGTATTGTGTAACTTTTCCCTGCTTGTTTCTATGGATACGTCACTGTTCGGCCTGCAATGTTCCACAGTGTGACATTAAACAGCTCTACTTTATGCTTATTCAAGTGCAGGTGGTTTTACAGCTCAAAAGTACCTCGAAAAACAGGTGTTCTGACTGTGAGCGGGGTCGCCTCTCCACAGATCTGACCTGTAACTTGGTCCGGTTTGATCTCCATGAAGATAAGAAGATTTAATGCCGTACTGCGGAACATTCCAGACAAAGCAATAACATCTCCGAGTGCGTCCAGCAAGTATGAATCGTCTCATGTTGAGGGACTATTTTCTCATATATCAGTCCGCCGCTGCTGAACTTTCTATCAGGAAGTACAACTCACTGCTGCTCAGACAGAAATCCTTCAAATGCAACGGTTCGTTTTACTTCTAAAATGATTCAGCTTGTAAATCTGACGTCACACACGACGACGGTTCAAAATGACAAAACCAGACAGCGTTTTTATCATCACCTCCTTTTTTTAGTGAGGTTCCAACTAGAGCATGAAAACCCGACGAGAACCTGATGTGTTCGGACGGTTCTGGATAAATATTTAGAGCTTATGTTCAGGCTCGAGCTGCTTCAGCTGTTTCCTGTCTACAGTAAAACCACTCGCTCTGAGACTCTGAAGTGTTCAAAGATCAGACTCTGCACTTCCAGTTTAGACACAAGTCAAACTGTGTGATTATTATGTGTGAAATGTGGAGCAATACTTCAGGTACAGGATTTTAAAGCAGAAAAGAGGAGATAAAGTCCACAGGAAGTAGAGTCAGCGAGTCAGAGATCTGCAGCTTTACGCTCTGTGGACGTAAACAAACACATGCGAGGAACAACTTTCATCTTTTTACTTTTAAACAACACTTCAAACTGGATTAACAGCGCAGTTTTGTGGACTGGAGTCATTATTTGCGGAGGACAATTTCTATGGATAATGTGGATGAGACGCTGCACTTTAAATGTTCCACTTTACATTAGGTGAGGAATAAAGTCTTTGTTTTCGCTCTATCCTGAGTTTGTTTGTTGCGTCTCTGTGTCCGTCGCTCCTCTGCCCCTGACTCTGTTTTATCGTCTGTTGTTGATGTTCGGTGGTTCTGATCCGACACTGACTCCACAAAATCGCACACGGAGACGCAAAGTCGGGTCCACGAACTCTGGGGGGAGAAGAAATCGCAGCGAAAATCGGGCAAATTCTCCCGTGGTGTGTAACTGTTTTTAGTGGCAGGACGACTGTGGCCATTGACGTGCACGAGCCCAGCACCAGCACCTCTGCAAACACAAGGACTGGAGGAAGATTTACAACAGTGTCTCCACACGTCTCCAACGCTCTGGCTCCCCTTAAGCGTTCGTCTATTCCGGTCTATTCCTTAAGCGCAGAAATAGTTTGACATTTCAGCACCGTGACAGCACCAGAGCCACCTGCGTTTGTGCTTCGTCAGGAATGTTCCACCGTAGGGCATTAAGTGGGGCACGTCCCTCATGGATATAATTCATTCAGCGACGTCTCCGGGCAAAGTTACGGATCAGCGCGTTGGTATTTCGAGGGGTTTTTTTGCAAGAAAAAAAGAAAAAAAAACTGTAACTGAGTGAACGCCAAGACAGAGAAAAGCCTGTAATGTTCCGTAGTATGACTTTAAACACATATATCTATTAATTATTCATGACGGTTGTTTCTATTGTTAAAAAATACAGTGATTCTGTCTGTGAATGGGGCGACTCTCCACAGATCTGACCCGTAATGTAGCCCAGTGTGGTCTCCCTTGTGAAAAATGGGTTTAATTTGAACCCTGGAACATTCTAGACAAAGTAAAAACATCTCCATGGAGACAGGCGGGTGAAAAGAAGTTCCGCAGTGCAGCTTTAATAGTAGGAAAAGGTTCGTAGCATCGGGGCTGAAAAGAGACGGAGAGAAAGAGGAAGAGAAGAAGGAGAGAGGGAGTAAACGAAGGAGTGAAGGAGTGAAGAGTGAAGGGCTGATGACAGAAGACGAGTGTAAACAACCACAATCCCTCAAAAAACAGAGAGAGAGACGACGGAGGAGAGAGAAGTGTGAAGGAGGATACAGCAGAGAAAGAGAGAGAGGAGGAGGAGAGAGAGGAGGGAGAGGGGGAGAGAGAAAGAGAAAGAGGGGAGAGAGAGGAGGAGGAGAGAGGAGGGAAAGGGGGAGAGAGGAAGCAGAGAGAAAGAAACAGAGAAAGGAGAGGAGGGAAATAGAGAAAGAAAGAAAGAAAGAAAGGGTGAGAGAGGAGAAGAGAAAGAAAAGAGAGGGAGAGCGAGACATGAGAAAAGGGAGAGGAAAGAGACAGAGAAAGAGAAAAGGGAGATGGGAAGAGAGGAAGCAGAGAGAAAGAGGGAGAAAGATGGAGAGTAGGAGATGAGGGAGAGAGGAAAGAAAAAGAAAGGAGAGGAGGAGGAGGGAGAGGGGAAAGAGATGAAAAAGAGAGAAAGAGATAGAGAGGAGAGGAGAGTGGGGAGAGAGGAAAGAGAGAGAGTAGGAGAGGTGAGAGGAGCAAGAGAAAGAGAGAGAGAGACAGAAAAAGAGAAGGAGAAGAGGGAGAGGGGGAGAAAGGAAAGAGAAAGAGAGAGAAAGGAGGAGAGGAGGCAGAGAGAAAGAGAGAGGAATGAGAGGGAGAGGGGGGAAGAGAGAGAGAGAGGGACAGAAAGTAGGAGAGGGGGAGAGAGAGAGGGAGTAAACAAAGGAGTAAAGCAAAGAGTGAAGAGCTGATGACAGAAGACGAGTGTAAACAACCACAATCCCTAAAAAAACAGAGACGACAGAGGAGAGTGAAGTGAGAAGGATACAGGAGAGAAAGAGAAAGAAGAGGAGGAGGAGAGGAGAGGAGGGAGAGGGGGAAAGAGAGAGAAATAAAGAGAGAGAGAGAGGAGAGGAGGGGAACAGAGAAAGAGAGGGGGAGAGAGGTGGAGAAGAGAGAGAAACACGGAGAGGGTAAGAAAAAGAGGGAGAGGAGGGAGCCGGGGAGAGAGAGAAGAGAGAGAGGAGGAGAGGGCCAGAGAGGAAAAAGGGAGAGAAAGAGATGGAGAGAAGGAAAGGGGGAAAGGAGAGAGAAAGAGACAAAGAGAGGAGAGGAGAGGGGGAGAGAGGAAAGAGAAAGGGAGAAAGAGAGAGAGAAAGAGAGAGAGGAGGGAGGGAGGAAAGAGAGGGAGAGAAGAAAGGGGGAAAGAGGGGGGAGAGGGGAAAAGAGACAGAGAAAGAGACAGAGAGAGGGAGAGAGAAATAGAGGAGGGAGGGAGGGAGGGAGGGGGAGAGAGGAAAGAGGGAGAGAAAGAGACAGAGAGAGAAGGGAGAGAGGAAGCAGAGAGAAAGAGAAAGGGAGAAAGAGGGAGAGAGAGAGAAAATGAGAAAAGGAGTGGAAGCAGAGGGGGAGAGAGGAGAGAGAGAGGGTAGATCAATCAATCAAACTTTATTTATAGAGCGCTTTTCATACAAAAAATGCAACACAAAGCGCAGAAAAGAAAGAAAAGAGAGACAGAGAGAGGGAGAGAGAGACAGAGAGAAAAGGGAGAGGGGGAGAGGAAAGACAGAAAGAGAAAGAGAGAAGGAGAGGAGGAGAGAGGAAAGAGAAAGCAGCAGGGAGGAGGAGAGGAAGGAGAGATTTTAACTTTACATTTCATAAAACTTAAATTAAATACTGGAAAAAGGGGTCGATATCTGTTTTGTTTTTTTGCCAGAAAGCGTTAAGTGCGTTGCGTGTTAGCATGCCAGTCGAGGCAAAACTCCGCTCTGGCCTCTGGAAATTGCTTATAACAAACGCAACGTGGTGAATAATTGGGAAGCTCTGAACACGTAAAGGAAGCGAGGAAGGACTTTGAACATCTGCAAACGGTTTCAAATGAACTAGTTTTGTTTTTTCTACACATTTTTATCGCACATTTTTTAAGTTGCAGCTGAAAGAACGATCCGTGTAAATGCGGAGAGTGAACCGGTACCTCGAACAGCAGCAGGTCGGTGATGTGGAAGACCATGCAGAGGGGGAACTTGGCCGTGAAGAGCGTGAGGAACCACTGGGAGGCGTACATGTGCGCCTCCAGACTCAGCTCCTGGAAGTGGCTCCACAGGTCGGGCAGCTGCTCCTGTGGACACACGGCACAGCGCCACCTTCAGGTCAGTGTGGAGGGATTCGGTTAACACGTTTACGCCTAAAACTGATGCAAAAAAATGGCTACAAAAACCTAGGTCCTGATCTCCTGAGGGATTTTGAAGAGTTTCGTTTATGGGTCAATGACGTATAAGGATTTTCAACAGGTAAATTATAAAAAATACTTTAAAAATTACTTTCTTTTAAACTTTTTCAAATATATATGAAGCATTTTTAGTGTAAAATGTCATGTGGTGCGACCAAGAATAACCTTAAAATTGTTTTATTTTCTAAAACATGTTCTGAGTAATATGAAGTGTATAGAAACAAACTGTTGCATTTCTTTAGATTTTTAATGGATGATATTTTCTTTTTCTTTTCACCTGCTTGTGTTTAATGAACAAACTACTGCCCTGTAAAATGCATCAAATGAAGAAAAACGCCTAAAGAACCATTCACCCAAGTCGACTTTGTCTGTTATTAAACTCCAGCCATAGAATTCCTGCTGTTACTAGTCGCACCACATGATGCACGGTCGCACCACATGACATTTTAACACTTTAAGTACAAAAAAACATGTAGAATAACTCATGATTTCTGAAAAAATAATTTGGTTCCATGGAGGTCAGAGGTGCACCAGAAATGTGCTGAATTATTATGAAATTTAAACCTTTTAAAAGGGGAAATAGCAAAGTTTAGGCGTCATGTCACTGACCCTTATGAAAACCTTCATATCTCGGCTTCTGAAGCACATAAAAACATGAAATAAACTGCATGTAAAAGGTAAGACTCTTGGCTTATGCCGGAGGTAACGAGAGTGTTACGCCAAATGGACTTTTAGAGTTTTCTAACGGGATATTGTGAAGAAAATATTTCTCTCAGTCTGTTTTTGTGTAAATGAATGTGATTTCTACTTAGGAACAGAGCTTCATTAACATGGGTAAAGGCTCAGCAGACACAACTGGAATGCAAAAAAACTTGGCCAAAATGTAAGATATAAACACTTAAATCTATCAGAAAATGACTTAAAAGTAGTGAAATGATCCATCCATGCAGCGAGATCATTTTACTGGACAAGTTCTCTTAAAATAAACTCCCTCTAGACTAGAATGAAGCCATCTCAGAACTAGTAAAACGATAATAAGTCTGAAAACAAGATGAAGAACCTGATACAAGTTTTAAAATCTTGGCCAGATCAGAGAAATTTGCAGTGTGGCTCCACCTTAAAGTTGAACTCGGGCACGTCTGAAGCTAAAGTCCGTTGCTGGAGGTGGTGGAATTCTGTCAGAAGCCAAAAACAGCACAAATCAGTGTTTACTCAGTGGAGATCTCACTGTGGCAGTGAGTCTGTCAAGGCAACAAACTAGTGTAGTGATGGGGGCAAGTTCTTAACTTCCACGTAAAACACCAATTTGCTTCACACTGAAGAAGCTTAACACCACTTTAACCCATCTTACAACAGCCACAAGTCTAACAAACAAAACGCTCTGCCTGGTTCACTCATTAGTGTCTGGAAACGTTAGAAAACAACTTTATAAGCACCTTACACTTCCCTCTGCTGATTTCCCACTGCACAGGACAAAGCCCAAAAGACTCGATCGCCGATGTCGTTTCTAATCCCATTTATTTATGAGTGAATTATATTTTTGGAAAATGCTAAAAAAGTACATTCCTGAACCATTTTCTGTCAACAACTTTCAGTTTCTCTTCTTCTTCACCGTCAGTAGTCGATCTTCACTTGTTGCTTCTGGAGTCGACGATCGAGTCTTTTGGGCTTTGAGTGATGAGTGAACCAGGCAGAGCGTTTTGTTTGTTAGACTCGTGGCTGTTGTAAGATGGGTTAAAGTGGTGTTAAGCTTCTTCAGTGTGAAGCAAATTGGTGTTTTACGTGGAAGTTCAGAACTTGCCCCCATCACTACACTAGTTTGTTGCCTTGACAGACTCACTGAGATCTCAGTGAGATCTCCACCGAGGAAACACTGATCTGTGCCGTTTTTTGGCTTCTGACAGAATTCAACCTCCTCTAGCGACGGACTTTAGCTTCAAACGTGCCCGAGTTCCCCTTTAAGTTAAGTCTGTCACTCTGCTTTAATATGTACTGTATGTAACTTGTATTTCTGTATAAATGCTCATATCTCAGATGCTCTGGAGGGAGAGAGGAGGCTGGAGACAGGCCGTTGTCCATATCTGCTGGAACCAGAATAAACCTTTGTCTGTGTTCCAAAAACTCACCAGGCTTCGCAAATGGATTCATTATTTATCATCGAGAGATACTGAATTTTTTTCCACCACATTATAACACTGTTCCCTCGTCAAAAACCTGCCTGAAGATGCTTTGGAGTCATCCATGCATGTTTGAGTAATCTAGCGATCTCTCCCAGGCCCTAATCAAACCCTCCTGTACGAGGCTCCACCCACGCTCCCACATGACAATTCTCCATAAATACACAAAAACATGATACAAAACTGTGCACTACAACTTCACAAACCTGAACGAGACGCACGCTGATTGTGTTGTGACAGTGCTCTGAAGGGGGAGTGACTTAGCATGAGGAGCAAAGGGATTGTTAACTTATTAAACATGATCATTTGTTATAATCTGCATTTTCAAAACAACAAAAGGTGTAACACAGTGATCTAAATATGTTCCGTGTTAACCACTAATAACCCAGAGGAGCTGAGCCATGCTTGTCTCCATGGAGATGTGCTTCCTTTGCCTGTAATGTCCCGCAGTGTGGCATTACCGACCTGCATGAGCCTCTCCAGCTGGTAGAACTTGCAGTGCAGATCCTCAAAGTTGTTCTTGTAGAGAGTCCTGAGTCCGTACTCGAACATGATCTTCACCAGGACACAGAAGGCCTGTTCCTCCGGCATCTGAGCACAGGACACAGAAAAACTCTGTCAGTGCGGAGCCTTAAAGGGCCCGGACTGTATCTGCGACTTTACAGCGGCTCTGCTTATGCACAAGTCTCTCCACGGCCGAGCACCAAAGTCCATCTGTAGCATGTTCATGAACCATCTGCACTTTAAGGAGCTCAGGGACCGGCCTCCTGCTGTAGTCCTGGTTTAGTCCTGGTTTAGTCCTGGTTTAGCCCTGGTTTAGTACTGGTTTAGTCCTGATTTAACCCTGGTTTAGTACTGGTTTAGCCCTGGTTTAGTCCTGGTTTAACCCTGGTTTAACCCTGGTTTAGCCCTGGTTTAGTCCTGGTTTAGCCCTGGTTTAGCCCTGGTTTAGTCCTGGTTTAGTCCTGGTTTAGCCCTTGTTTAGTCCTAGTTTAGTCCTGGTTTAGTCCTGGTTTAGCCCTGGTTTAGTCCTGGTTTACTCCAGGTTTAACCCTGGTTTAACCCTGGTTTAGCCCTGGTTTAGTCCTGGTTTAGCCCTGGTTTAGCCCTGGTTTAGTCCTGGTTTAGTCCTGGTTTAGCCCTTGTTTAGTCCTAGTTTAGTCCTGGTTTAGCCCTGGTTTAGCCCTGGTTTAGCCCTGGTGTAGTCCAGGTTTAGTCCTTGTTTAGCCCTTGTTTAGTCCTAGTTTAGTCCTGGTTTAGCCCTGGTGTAGTCCAGGTTTAGCCCTTGTTTAGTCCAGGTTTAGCCCTGGTTTAGCCCTGGTTTAGCTCTGGTTTAGCCCTGGTTTAGTCCTGGTGTAGTCCTGGTTTAGCCCTGGTTTAGCCCTGGTTTAGCCCTGGTTTAGTCCTGGTTTAGCCCTGGTTTAGTCCTGGTTTACTCCAGGTTTAACCCTGGTTTAACCCTGGTTTAGCCCTGGTTTAGTCCTGGTTTAGCCCTGGTTTAGCCCTGGTTTAGTCCAGGTTTAGTCCTGGTTTAGCCCTTGTTTAGTCCTAGTTTAGTCCTGGTTTAGCCCTGGTTTAGCCCTGGTTTAGCCCTGGTGTAGTCCAGGTTTAGTCCTTGTTTAGCCCTTGTTTAGTCCTAGTTTAGTCCTGGTTTAGCCCTGGTGTAGTCCAGGTTTAGCCCTTGTTTAGTCCAGGTTTAGCCCTGGTTTAGCCCTGGTTTAGCTCTGGTTTAGCCCTGGTTTAGTCCTGGTGTAGTCCTGGTTTAGCCCTGGTTTAGCCCTGGTTTAGCCCTGGTTTAGCCCTGGTGTAGTCCAGGTTTAGTCCTTGTTTAGCCCTTGTTTAGTCCTAGTTTAGTCCTGGTTTAGTCCTGGTTTAGTCCTTGTTTAGCTCTGGTTTAGACCTGTGGATAATTTCAGCAGTAAAGTTCCCAGTAGATAACACTATTTAAGGTGCATTGTGTAACTTTTTGTGGTGGAGGTTATCTCACCCAGGCCGTAAAAATTAGAAAAGCATGAAAACCTGTCATATTCTTCCATTTTGGCGGCACAGTGGTTTGTGTTTTCGCCTCACAACCAGATCAGTTTTGTGTTTGATTTCCAGACCTCACAGGGCCTTTCTCAGTGGAGTTTCCGGTTTCTGCTCTGGGGCTCTCACTGTAAACCCAAACTCACATTTATATTCCTGACAGTCCGCCCTCCTCTGCTCCAAACAGTCCTCTTTCACTGCAAATCCCAGGTTTTTATAACAGACGTTTTATTCTCTCTGACCCCAGAACCGAGTCAACAAAAGACTCACGGCGTTCTCCTGTATTCTGAAGGGGCTGTGGTCTGTCAGAGGGGTTTAGGGCTCTGCTTTTTATCTGGAAGTGCAGAGATACCTAAAATCACCTTTGTAAAGCACTTTGGACAGCTGCGGTTGGTTTCAAACGTGTTTTAGAAGAAAACTTGACCTGATTTACAGTTTTCTGATCTATGTTTTAATGTGTTTTCCTCATCACAAACAGACCTGGAGTTGTGTTCAGTTTCATTCACACAAACCCTGAATATTTACCGTATTTTCCGGACTATAAATTGCTCTGGAAGTCGCACCAGCCAAAAAATGCACAATGAAGAAGAAAAAAACATATATAATTTGCACTGGTCGCATTTTAGAGGGAAATTTGTTGAAAGGCGAGTTATAGTAAGTGAGTTCTCGTCACAGACGAACTGTAAAGGCCGCCACACACTACAGGAAGATTTTGTCCGATTTTGGCTGCGATTTCTTCACCTCGAGTTCATGGAGGCGTGACCTGACTTTGTGTCTCCGTGTGCAACTTTGAAGCCGCTGATCCTGAAGTGCGGAGTCAGTGTCGGATCAGAACCACCGAACATCAACAACGCAACGGAAACAGACGATAAAACAGAGCGTCAGGGGCAGAGGAGCGACGGACACATAGACGCAACAAACAAACTCGAAAATAGAGCAAAAATAAAGACTTTATTACTCACCTAATGTAAAGTGGAACATTTAAAGTGCAGCGTCTCATCCACATTATCCATAGAAATTGTCCTCCGCAAATAATGACCCCAGTCCACAAAACCGTAATATTAATCTAGTTTGAAGCATTCTTTGAAAGTAAAAAGGTGAAAGTTGTTCATCGCATGTGTTTGTTTACGTCCACAGAGCCTAAAGCTGCAGATCAGCGACAGTGACTCTACTTCCTGTGGACTTTATCTCCTCTTTTCTGCTTTAAAAATCCTGTATCTGAAGTATTGCTCCACATTTCACAAATAATAATCACACAGTTTTGACTTGTGTCTAAACTGGAAATGCAGAGTCTAATCTTTGAACACTTCAGAGTCTCAGAGCGAGAGGTTTTACTGTAGACAGGAAACAGCTGACGCCATCACAGCCTCACAGCTTTATATCCTGTGGTCCACACACAGATCCCGCTGCAGTCTGGGAGAGCGGAGACTTTTAGTCTCATAAGTTTCGCCTCGTGTCTGTGGTGTTTGCGCTTTTTGTCGCACGTTTAATAATCGTTTAAGACCGAAAAATCCTCTAGTGTGTAGCGGCCTTTAGCCAACCTTTCCTTAGTTCGAACATTACAATACGTTACTCTTAACGTTACCACCCCGACCATCACTACTGCATCTAGTATTCTCCCTTTATAGTATAGTATAGTACCTTCATTCAGAATTATTATTTACATGTAAACTCGACT
The DNA here is from genome assembly GCA_034769755.1 of Odontamblyopus lacepedii. Lineage (NCBI taxonomy): Eukaryota > Metazoa > Chordata > Actinopteri > Gobiiformes > Gobiidae > Odontamblyopus > Odontamblyopus lacepedii. Next base: position 35,984,393 of record CM068350.1, read on the forward strand.
GAGAATAATTTAATTCTGATCCATTTAATTTGGAAGAATGCGGCGGCTTTGTCCACTCTAATATATATGGTTAATGGTTAATACCTTTTACATGAAGTTCAGTTAAGAGTTTCAGTTCCAAGGCGTAAATGATTAAACGCTCACAAGAGTCGACTTCATACAGAAAGTCTCTACGCTGACCCCTGATCTCACATTCATCTCCTGTTCCGTCTGACTCTGTACAAACCTTTTCAGACTTCTGTAAATCCACTCACACGTGTCCTTGTTCCTGTGTAGTGTTCAAACCACCACCAGCTCCACCGACTGAGACAGAGACACGGCCTTCGAAAACTTGTGAACACTTTATATTCACTTTATATGTGTACGCACTTAACTCTGAAAGTACATGACGCAGGGTTTTAGGACTGGATTTATTCAAAAACACACATTCAGACTGTGAGCAGGGTCGCCTCTCCACAGATCTGAGCTGTAACTTGGTCTGGAGGGTTGTGTTCATGTTTAATGCGGTACCGTGGAACATTACAGACAAAGCAATAACTAACATCTCCATGGAGACAAAGCGGAAGTTAGTTCAGTCATTATCTACTCCACGTTTAGAAATGGTTTATTTCTGATTTAGTCCGAGTTTACGTCTGATCTAGTCCTTATCTAGACCAGGTTTAGTCTTGGATTAGTCCTGATCAATTCCTGGTCTAGTCCTGGTTTAGTCCCCGGTTTAGTACCTGGTTTAATTCTAGTTTAGTTCCTGGTTTAGTACCTGATTTAGTACCTGGTTTAATTTTGGTTTAGTTCTGGTTTAGTCCTGGTTTAGTCCCTGGTTTAATTCTGGTTTAGTCCGTGGTTTAGTCCCTGGTTTAGTACCTAATTTAGTACCTGGTTTAGTTCTGGTTTAGTCCCTAGTTTACTCCGAGGTTTATTTATTTATTTATTTATTTATTTATTTAAAAGGGACAATGCATATTCATGAACATATACTTAAACGTAAATATGTAAATACGCCAGAATTAGCCCAAAGGCTACTTTACATCTGTAGTCCCTGGCAGGTCAGAGAGATAGAGACATACAAACATAAAACAACTTCGCACTACAGACAAACATGGTAAAAACAGCACAATAAGACACAATAGTGATATACAAACTGACATTGACATAGAAGCATAACATCAGTGATCACAGATCTGATTTCTCTTAAGCCATTGTTTCAGATTGGATTTAAAAGCACTGAAAGTGGTAGAGTCTCTTATTGCAGCTGGGATGTTGTTCCAGATTTCTGTTCCCTTAACTGATAACACCTGCTGACTGAATGTTGTGCGTCTATAAGGTTTCACACAGTCGCCTCTAGTAAAGGCTCTTGTATCCCTCCCACTGGTTCTGGATTTGGGCATAATGAATTCACCCAAAGGTGGTGGGGCAAATCCCTTTAAGACCTTATATACCGAGCAGGCAAGTTTAAATTTTCTAAAATTTTCAAAACTTAAAATATTATATTTCTGAAGTATGAGACAATGATGAAAAGATAAAGATTTTCTGTCAAATATTTTTAAGGCTTTTTTAAAGAGTGATTCTATTGCTTTTAAGGTTGCCCTGCTTGTCAGTGACCAGTTAGTAATACAATATTCAATGTGAGAAAAAATCATACTGTGGAGAAACATTTTAGCTGCATCTTCTGACAATGATGCTCTAATTTGCCTGAAGTTGGAAATATTATAATTAAGAATTTTTGATATGTTTTTCACATGTTTTTTAAAAGTTAAAGTGGCGTCCAAGGTAACACCAAGATACTTGAATTCATTTACATACTGGAGCTCCTCTCCCCTCAACAACACATTTAAACAAGACTTTACTGGACGTTTCGAAAATAGCATGCAGACAGTTTTTTTAGTGTTCAGTAAGAGACTTGACTTAGTCAGCCACTTATCTACACAGGTGATTGCTGATGTTAACTTCTCCGAGGCTTCTGTGACAGACTTTGCTTTTGTAAAAATTACGGCATCATCTGCATATAACACAATATTAAGGTCTGTACAAACATTTGGCAGCTCATTAATATATAATGAAAACAAAATAGGTCCAAGTATGGAGCCTTGTGGTACTCCCACCTGACAATCAAGATACGAGGATTTGATACCGCTGACGGACACACAATGGGTTCGATTTGACAGGTATGAATTTATCCAAGTTATGGCCTGTTCAGCGAAATTAAATTTTGTTAACCTAGTTAATAATGTTTGGTGGTCAACGGTATCAAAAGTTTAGTCCTGGTTTAGTCTCTGGTTTAGTCCTGATCAGATCCTGGTTTAGTTCTGGTTTAATTTAGGTTTAGTCCAGGTTTAGACCTGGTTTAGTCTGAGGTTTAGTCCCTGGATTGGTCCTGATCAACTCCTGGTTTAGTCCCTGGTTTAATCCCTGGTTTAGTCCCTGGTTTAGTCCAGGTTTAGTCCCAGATTTAGTCCCAGGTTTAGTTTCTGGTTTAGTCCCTGGTTAAATTCTGGTTTAATTCTGGTTTAGTTTTGGTTTAATTCAGGTTTATTCCTGGTTTATTCCTGGTTTAGTCCTGGTTTTGTTCTAGTTTAGTCCCTGGTTTATTCTTAAAATTCTACAAACAAATTTACCCAAACAAAGAAAGCTGAGTCCCAGTGTGTGTTCAAAGTGCGGGTTGGGTGAACCCTAAAGTTAACACCACAGTTTTCCTAAAGTTGTACTAAAACCGTTTTTAGATGAAGTTTTACTCACGTGAAGCAGCAGAACTGCAGCCAGGAAGGACTGTCCCTGACAGTATCCGATCTCCTCGTCGTAAACTGAATAGGCCTGAGGAGCAGAGGACACACAGGGTTTAGATTCAGGGTCAGTTTCACAGATTATAAAGACACATCTGAGAAGAGCTGAAAGAAAAGTCAAAACCAAAACATCAGTAAATCACAATCACTGCACTTATTTTATGAGTCGCCAAAACTCTGCTCAGCCTTTAGTTTGCACCTGCTCGAACTAAACTGAAATTCACAAACTGCACATGATAATCATGTTTTATGAGGAAAATTACATTATTTTTCAGTAATAGTGTCAGTCCTTTCCTCATGAAAATAGAGTTTAGAGCGTTTCTACTGCAGAGAGTCCTACAGACAAGAAGAGACTTTTTACACAAGACGCGAGAGGGACAAGATTCATATACATAATTTATTATAAATTATACAGTTCAGTTCACAATTTATTAAAAACTGCTAGTTTGGGAGTAACAGAAGGTTCTGGATCTCCTGATTTGTGGGTAATAGAAGGTGCTAGACCTCTTGGTTTGGGGGTAACACAAGGCTCTGGAGCTCCTGGTTTGGGGGTAATAGGAAGCTCTGGTTTGGGGGTAACAGAAGGCTTTGGGGCTACTGATTTGGGGGTAATAGAAGGTGCTAGAGCTCTTGATTTGGGGGTAATAGAATCTCCTGGTTTTGGGGGTAATAGAAGGTTCTAGAGCTCCTGGTTTGGGGGTAGCAGAAGGTTCTAGAACTCCTGATTTGAGGGTAATAGAATCTCCTGGTTTGGGGGTAATAGAATCTCCTGGTTTGAGGGTAATAGAATCTCCTGGTTTGGGGGTAATAGAATCTCCTGGTTTGAGGGTAATAGAATCTCCTGGTTTGGGGGTAATAGAATCTCCTGGTTTGAGGGTAATAGAATCTCCTGGTTTGAGGGTAATAGAAGCTTTTGGTTTGAGGGTAATAGAATCTCCTGGTTTGGGGGTAATAGAATCTCCTGGTTTGAGGGTAATAGAATCTCCTGGTTTGAGGGTAATAGAATCTCCTGGTTTGGGGGTAATAGAAGCTCTTGGTTTGAGGGTAATAGAATCTCCTGGTTTGGGGGTAATAGAATCTCCTGGTTTGGGGGTAATAGAAGCTCTTGGTTTGAGGGTAATAGAATCTCCTGGTTTGGGGGTAATAGAATCTCCTGGTTTGAGGGTAATAGAATCTCCTGGTTTGGGGGTAATAGAAGCTCTTGGTTTGAGGGTAATAGAATCTCCTGGTTTGGGGGTAATAGAATCTCCTGGTTTGGGGGTAATAGAAGCTCTTGGTTTGAGGGTAATAGGTTCTGGATGGGGGTAATAGAATACTCTAGATGTCCTGGTTTGGGGGTAACAGAAGGTTCTAGATCTCCTGGTTTAGAGGTAATAGGAGGCTTTAGAGCTCTTGGTTTGGGGGTAATAGAATCTCCTGGTCTGGGGTAACAGAAGGTTCTGCAGCTCCTGGTCTGGGGTAATAGAAGGTTCTGCAGCTCCTGGTCTGGGGTAACAGAAGGTTCTGCAGCTCCTGGTCTGGGGTAATAGAAGGTTCTGGGGCTGTGATGTAACGCACAGTGTGACAGGGCTGATGGAGCGCTGCGTTCACACATCCTCCTCGTACATGGGGAAAATCGGACGCTGACAGATGGAGGAGAGGGGCTCTGGTGGGAGGGCCGCGGGGTGGGAGGGGCGTGGGGCAGGAGGGGCGGGAGGGTGGGGGGCAGGAGGGGCGGGAGGGCAGAGCTGTTCCAGACTCACGGCGCCCTCCCTCCACCAAACCCGATACTAAAGCTGTGTGAAGACATTTGGTTTTACACCATCCTGTACCGTCTGAAAACGCCGCACACGGGGGATGATCAACTACTGTGATCGAATACACGCAGTGGAAAGCTTCTGTTTTGGCCTTTCTGTGTGGAGTTTGCATGTTCTGCCTGTGTCTGGGCGGGTCTCCTCTGGTTTCAACCCAAAACATGCACAACAGCTCAAATCCTCCAGACAGTCCAGACCAATACGAGCTCAAGATCTGGAGAACTGAAGATCGGGTCAAACGTAGAGGGCAAATTTTGTTACAGGTAGAGCTGCGTGATTTTCCCCCTCAAAAACATCGTCGATTTTAAAATAAAAAACTCAATTCGACTGTACAGCAGCATCCAAAACTTTCACCATCTTGTGAAAACCTCTCTTCTCCATGGAATAAATTGGAGCATTTCATTTGGTCCACAGTAGGGACGGGCATTTGATTAAATTTTCTTAATCAATTGCCGGGAGAATAAACAATTGATTATCGATTAATCATTAACGTTTTTATATTAAAATTCTCATCGTTATTATTACCGTTACTAATCTGCATAAATTAACTCAACTTTACAACATATAAACATCACCACTCCAGAGCCACATCAGTGTGAGACCAGAATGTGTTTAATGCAGCTTTAAACATTTGTTTACATCTTACAGAAACTAAATTTAAAACCACATGACTCATTTGCATAAACTGTAAACGCTGAAAAAAGCCGCTCTTTCCTTGTGCTGATGCTTCAGCTTCAGTCGGACTAAAGGACACGACTCAGTGGAATATGAGTGTTCTCTCTGTGACAGATTTGTTTGTGTTTGCGTCGTTCTCGGGGGAAAGTGAGAGACGCAGGAAGTGACGACGGAAAGACTACAGGAAGTCTTGGCCAATGCAAAATAAACACGCTGTATAAAAAAAATCTTAAATATCCATTTCCCGAAAACACTAATCGATTTGTTACAGTTACAGGTACATTAAAATCTAATCTTACATAATTTGTAGCCTATAAAACATTTTCTACATACTATAAATATGTCTTTAATGGTCCCATATTACACAGAATGGATTCTTGAGCTTTAAGTTATGTTCTAACGCTGTTCCCTCCTCAAAAACAGACCTGGAGTCGTGTTTGTTTCATTCACACACGTCTGAGTAACTCTTTATTATTATTGTGTCCACATCTCCAAAGCTCCAAATGTTCTGTTCCACCTTGTGATGTCATGAAGCGGTAGTTTTTATGTTAATACCTGCACTTTTACCTTTAGTTCAGTAAAGATCGGCAACTCCAAGACTGAAATCATCCAAATGATTCTAGTGAAGGTGTGTGGAGTGTAAAAACACAATGGAGCACTTCCTGTATTACCACATGACGATTCGATATACAGTCCTGTGCAAAAGTTTATGCAGGTGTGAAAGACTGCTTTCAAAAATATAAATAATGATTGTTTGTTTTTATCAGTTTGCAAAGTGAGCGAACAAAAGAAAAAGGCAAAAGTCATTAAGAACTATAACTTCTTAGGTTCTTTTTAAAGACTATTTAGTCAAGTGTAGTTACCTTGTTGACATGTTTCAGCAAAATGCAGTGAAAAAGCAACCAAACCAAACCAAATCAATATTAGGTGTTTGGACCGGGTTTATTCTTGGTTTTGTCCTGGTTTAGACCTACTTTAAACCTGCTTAAGTCCTGCTTTAAACCTGGTTTAGACCTGGTTTAGTTTAGTCCTGCTTTAGACCTGGTTTAGACCTGGTTTAGTCCTGTGTTGGCAGTGACGTGTCGTATAAGTAACAACAGCTGATATACGACACTTCACCACAAACACTTGTCTAGCAGCCGAAACATGTCAACGAGGTAAATACAACTGATTACAGGGTCTTAAAAAAGAAGGTAATAAGATAAAGTACATGGGAAGACATAATGAACCTCTTTGGTGTCATTCAGAACTCTCTTCAGCATAAAGAAGAAGCAGAAGTTGTGTTGGTGATGGTCTAACCCCACAGACCCTGACCTCAGCATCCTGGAGTGAGTCTGGGATTAACATGAAGAGACAGAAGGATGTGAGGAAGCTCCATCCACACAAGATCTGAGCTTAGTTCTTCCACATGTTTGGAACAGCGACCAGCCCAGTTCCTCCACAAACTGTCTGCAAGTAAAACCTAGAAGAACTGAGGCTCTTCTGAAGGCAAAGCTCACACCAAATATTGATCTGATTTAGGTCTAAACCAGGACTAAACCAGGTCTAAAGCAAGTCTAAGCCAGGACTAAACCAGGTCTAAACCAGAACTAAACTAAACCAGGTCTAAACCAGGACTAAACCAGGTCTAAACCAGGACTAATCCAGGACTAAACCAGGTCTAAACCAGGACTAAACCAGGACTAAACCAGAACTAAACTAAACCAGGTCTAAACCAGATCTAAATAGGATCTAAAGCAGGTCTAAAGCAGGTCTAAAGCAGGACTAAACCAGGTTTAAACCAGGACAAAACCATGAATAAAGCAGGTCTAAGCCAGGACTAAACTAAACCAGGTGTAAAGCAAGTCTAAACCAGGTCTAAACCAGATATAAACTGGATCTAAACCAGGTTTAAACCAGGACTACACCAGGACAAAACCAGGAATAAACCAGGTCTAAGCCAAGACTAAACTAAACCAGGTCTAAATTAACCAGGTCTAAACCACAAGTAAACTAAACCAGGTCTAAACCAGGACAAACCAGGACAAAACCAGGAATAAACCAGGTCTAAACCAGAACTAAACTAAACCAGGTCTAACCCAGGTCTAAACCAGGTCTAAAGCAGGACTTAAGCAGGACTTAAGCAGGTTTAAAGTCAGTCTAAACCAGGACAAAACCAAGAATAAACCCGGTCTAAACACCAAATATTGATCTGATTTCGATTTCTCTTTTATTCATTCACTGCATTTTGGTGATTGATGAAAATAAATGATGAACATTTCCATTTTTGAAGCGTTCCTACTTTACATAATTTTTTTCCGCACCAGCCTAAAACTAGGGATGTCCCGATCCGGCTCTTTTACAAGTATCGGACAGTATCAGATTCAGTCATGTGATCGGATCGATTCAGTTTCACATGTTTCTGCAGCATCGACGCACTTTACAGCAGCCGTAAATCAAAACGCCGCCATGTCGCTGTGTGGGACTTTTCACTACAACAAAACAAGAGTCAAACAGCGACGCAATCGCTGCAAACAAACAGTTTCTCCTGGAGGAACCAGCAGAGCCACTTTAACACGACCAGTTTGATTCGTCACTTACAAAAGAATCACCCGGACGAGTTTGAGATTTACAAGCGCAAATCGAAAAAGCCACAGCAGCAAATAGTGGAGGAGGCGTTTCACAGAAGGTAAAGGTCGGTCAGGCTTTCGTCGTTTAATGGACTTTTTGGAGCTAAGGTACGAACTTCCTTCACGACACGACATTACAGAGACGGCGCAACCAGAGCTATAAAAAAGGGTATTGGATCGGTATCGGAAAGAGCACTCCTTAAAAAAATCTGATCGGAAGCCAAAAGACCTTGATCGGGACATCTCTACTTATAACTTTTGCACAGTACTGGATATTTCAAATCGATTTGATATGGTTCAATAATAAAATAGAGGCTAAATATGTATTGCTGTGATACTAAAAGTCTTTGTTATGTTCATATGAAAGACAAACAATTTAATCCTCAAAACAGTGAAAATGTCAAATGTCTAATGTCTGTGTCTAAACAAGCAACAAAACTGTAGCTCTGTAACAAAATAATTTCGTAAAAAGCACCAAAAAATACTCGATATTTAGGTATTTTTGCACACCTCTACATATGACATCACAAAATGGAGCAGCGTGTTTTCAGTTTGAGTCTAAATCTGCATGTGTGAAAGAAACAAAACACAACTCCAGGTCTGTTTGTGACGAGGAAACTGCATTAGAACATCAGAAATATCATAATACGGGAACTTTAATCCGCAAAAACAAAACAAAAAAATGGCTCAGAAGCTAAACCCGGTGTGAATTTGTGCCATAGGTCATCTGCGGTGTGTGTTTGCGCCGGTCACCAGGCAGTGGCCCAGTGCCCGGTGTTTGTGCGAAGAGCGAGACAGATCAGGCGGACACAGCGCGCCAGCCGAGGCGATGAGGCACGCGAACCACACGCTAACCACACGCCAACATGTTTACGCTTTCATCTCCGCCGTTTCCATGGAGACCGTCTGTTTTGAGCGCGCAGCGTGTCAAATCGTGACCGGAGCGTCTGCGGAGACCAGAGACCGGAGCGGAGAGGAGAGAGGTCTGTGCTCCGACGGGGAGGATGAAAAAGTCTGAAAATATACAGCTGCTAAAGGGCTCATATTATGTTCATTTTTGATTTGTTTTAATGTTGTTTCCTCGTTGCAAACAGACCTGGAGTTGTGTTGTTGTTTTTTTGTTTTATTCACACATGTTTAACCCCCAAAGACCTAAGGACAATTTTAGTTCCTTTTTTCCTCATCTGGATTTTTTTTCTTCATTTTGCTTTTAAAACTGCCCCTTTTACCCCCTAATGAAGTGTTCTACATCCTTTTGTTCAGTCCAACCTGTTATTTCACAATCTGCTGCTGTAGTTGTGTCATGAGGTTGTGATAAAAGCTACAGGACCAGAAATAGAGATGAAAAAAAAAACTGAAAATAAAATTCACTCTTTTATACAAAACACACAGCAAACATGTATAAACAACTTTTTGGACATAAAAAATGCTTAATTTAGGGCCTTAGCTACAAAAGTGAAAAATATAAAGTCTGTAAATAAACTAAAAATCTCCTTATTGCCCTAAAAACAAAAAAAAGTGCAGTGGCTCCATGACTTTCCTGGTCCAGTCCTGGAAACAGCTCCTGTCAGGTCCAGGGCCAGAGCCACAGCACTTCTGCATTTCCCTGGTGGAAATTACATTTGGATTTGTTAATTCTGAGTGAAATAAACCTTTAAATAAAAATAGAAAGGGATGCACAATCACGCACACACAAGTATGTGTAATTTGCCATTTATTTGAGAAAAAATTCCACTTAGAGCGACTTTTTCACTCGTTATAAACACACACAGTCAGAGGAGTCAACCATCTTGACTCACTTCACTCTTTGGCAAAGTTTGGGTCGATCAAAATGGACGGAGCGCATGAGTTTGGGGAAAACAAAGTTCCTATTGGACACTCGTTTTGCTCACGTCATCACACAGCGTGAGTGTGACGTAGGATAAAGCCACAGAAATGTACAGAAACCTCTATGTCTGCACTTTCAGAGGGGAAAAGGAAGTTTCTGTCTTTTACGGTTAGAAAGTTCTGTGCGGTTATAGAAAACATATTCCTCAAAATCGTATACAATGTCATAGATCTTCGAGTGTTTAACGCACAAACCCTGCAGATTTAGGCCGAGTTCTTCTTTCAGACTGTTCCACCTTATGATGCTGGGCTCCACTGTGTTTTTAAACTCCATACACCTTCAATAGAACCATTTGTAGGCTGACCAGATGTCCCTATTTCCCCAGGACAGTCCCAGTTTTGAGCCCTATCCAAGCAGGTTTATCAAAAACCAGTGATTTGTCCCAGTTTTATACAAGAAATGTCCCAGGTGTCTCTATTTCTGACCAATCTGATCCCTGCCAACAGTAAAGAGAGGCAGAAATTATCATTTGTTTTCAATAAAATACAGAAAACCTGCTGAAAAATCACCAAAACATGAAGAAAATGTGATTATACTATCACATGTTCGTCATGAATGCTCTCTGCATAATGGTTTTCCTTAATTACGCAAACACTCTTTTCACAATTTTATTATTACCAACCACCACAAACCGAGTGTCCCAGTTTTTTATTTTGAAAATCTGGTCACCCTAATCTTTTGGATAATTTTAGCCCTGGAATGGCCAAGCTCCAAACTTGAAAACGACTTTTTCATGACATCACAAGGTGGAACAGAGCGTTTAGAGGTTTGTAGATACTGATTAATGTTGATTTTCGATTAGATTTTCTTCCATCTTATTAAAAACAGACATGTGTGGACTTCAGGCATAAGTGTTTATATAGTGCTTTTCACAGACATATGTCACAAAGACACTTTACAGAGAGGTATTTATAGAGCATTACTCATTTACTCCAGACCCGGTGTCAATCGGCCCCTCAGACCACCACCATCTCTCACACACACTTTACTTTCACACTAGGCAATGTGGGTGACGTGTCTTGCCTAAGGACACAACAACGACAGTTTCTGCCACTGGCGCCCCCCTGTGGCACCTGATTTTCCCAGTGGTCTCCATCCAAGTACTGACCAAGCGATTTGTGTTGCTTTTTGTTGTTGTATGAAAAGCGCTGTATAAATAAAGTGTGATTGATTGAACCCGGCCCGGCCCTGACGCGATCAGACTTCGAGAAGCCGGTCTGACCACTCATAAAGAGGATCAGGATCACTACAGTTTTTATTTAGTGTTGATGGGACTAATAATTCTGGAGAAATTCACATAAATGTTGGAATGAGTTTGTACACTATATTAAACCTAAAAGCGCGCTCCCACTGTCAGCAGAAGCACATGTGATGTCCGTGCGCTAAATGAGGTCTGAAGTTTCACTCAAACGGTGAGAAAATAGTCGTTTACTTTCCATAACTTTGATTATGAAGATAAGAAGCAGAAGGAGAGAAAAAGAGAAAAGGTGAAGAACTGCAGTTGGATCAGAGCAATCCTGAACCAGAGCGTAAATCCTCGTCCGCTCTGCGCTCTCACTGCCACAGGACTTGTTGTGAATTCAGCTACAACTACAAAAATGAAATGAAAAATGTCCGAGCGATAATTTCAGTTTCAGAGGCTTTACTGAAAAGAAGCTGCCAGAGTCAAATCATTCTTTTTTATGTTATAACTCGCGCTGTTCTCTTGACTAGCTAACAACATGTTTATAACGTCTGATAGCGCAGTTTCTTCTGATGAGTTTTCAAAGAATATCTGGTGCTACAGCTAAAAGAAAATAATCCTTTTTCTGGTTTAAAATAACAAATACAGCTATTCTACAGCCTTTTAAACATTGCATTCAATCTGACTATTATTATTTATCAATCTCTCGCTCTGATTGGTCCAAACGCTCCACGCCGCGCTCCGATTGGTCCAAACGCTCCACGCCGCGCTCCGATTGGTCCAAACGCTCCACGCCGCGCTCTGACTGGTCCAAACGTTCCACGCAGCGCTCCGATTGGCCCAGTTGCTCCACGCCGCACTCTGATTGGTTCAAACGCTTCACGCTGCGCTGCAATTGGTCCAAACGCTCCACGCCACGTTCTGATTGGTCCAAGCGCTCCACGCCGCCCTCTGATTGGTCCAAACGCTCCACGCTGCGCTGCGATTGGTTCAAACGCTCCGCGCCGCGTTCCAATTGGTCCAAACGCTCCACGCCGCCCTCTGATTGGTCCAAACGCTCCACGCCGCGCTCCGATTGGTCCAAACGCTCCACGCCGCGCTCCGATTGGTCCAAGCGCTCCACGCCGCGTTCCAATTGGTCCAAGCGCTCCACGCCCCCCTCTGATTGGTCCAAACGCTCCACGCCGCACTCCGATTGGTCCAAGCGCTCTACGCCACGTTCCGATTGGTCCAAACGCTCCACGCCGCGCTCCGATTGGTCCAAGCGCTCCACGCCACGTTCCGATTGGTCCAAGCGCTCCACGCCGCCCTCTGATTGGTCCAAACGCTCCACGCCGCGCTCCGATTGGTCCAAACGCTCCACGCCGCGCTCCGATTGGTCCAAACGCTCCACGCCGCGCTCCGATTGGTCCAAAAGCTCCACGCCGCGCTCCGATTGGTCCAAACGCTCCACGCCGCGCTCCGATTGGTCCAAACGCTCCATGCCGCGCTCCGATTGGTCCAAACGCTCCACGCCGCGCTCTGATTGGTCTAAAAGTTCAAACTGTCGAAATAAAACATATTCCTGTTTTATAAAACACAAACTTGTATTGTACAAAAAGTGTTAAAAGGCGAGCGATTAATATATTTTTAGTTTTGGATAATTGGCGAAATCTAATTATAACAACCACTTATAATGATTGTTGATTGCCTTTTTCAAAATGTCTCGTTTTAATCAAATTAGACAAGAAACGTTCAACAGAACAACAGAACTCATGACAGACGCTCTTATGGCTGAGGAGGATATTGTGGATTGTGTATCAGCCTCCTCTCCTCATCCCTCTCTTCTCCTCCTTTTCCTCTCCTCTATCGCTCATCCCTCTCTCTCTACCTTCTTTCTCCTCTCTTCCTATTGCTCTCTCCTTCTCTCCTCTCATTCTCTCCTCTTCTCTCTCCTCCTCCCTTTCTGCATAAAGGAGTGGTGTTTTGAAGCTACACCGTCTCTCCTTCTTTCTCCTCTCCTCATCCTCCTCTCGCTGCTCCCTTTCTTTCTCTCCTCTCTCCTCCTCTCCTCCCTCTCTCCTCTCCTCCCACCCTCTCTCTTTCTCATTATCTCTCCTCTGTCTCTCTCCCTCTCTCCTCCTCCATTTCAACATAAGGAGCAGTGCTTTGGAGCTACAGCTTCTTTCTCTCCTCCCTCTCTCTCTCCCCTTTCATCCGCCCCCCCCCTTTCTCTCTCTCCCTCCTTCTTTCTCCTCCCTCCTCTCATCCTCTTTCTACATAAAGGAGCACTGCATTGGGGCTACACCTTCTCTCACACCTTCTTTCTCTCCTCCTCTCTCTCCTCCCTTTACCTCTTTCTCCTTCTCCTCTTTCTTTTTCCTTCATCTCTCTTCTCTCGTCACTTCCCTCCCCTCTCTCTCTTTCTTTCTCCTCTCCTCCTCCCTCCCTGTTTCTCCTTTCCTCCCTCTATCTCTCCTCCCTCTGTCTCTCTTCTCTCTCCCTCTCTTGATCCCTCTCTTTTCCTCCATTTCTGCATAAAGCAGAGTTTTAAAGGTACACCTTCTCTCTCTCTCTCATCCCCCTCTCCTCCTCTCTTTCTGCATAAAAGAACAGTGTTTTGGAGCTACACCTTCTCTCCCTCTCTCATCCCCCTCTCCTCCTCTCTTTCTTTCTGCATAAAGGAGTGGTGTTTCTGGTGTTTGTGGAGTTTGTGGAAATTGTGGTGTTTCTGGTGTTTGTGGAGTTTGTGGAAATTGTGGAGTTTCTGGTGTTCCTGGTTGGGGCGGGCGATGTCTCGATATTTAAAATATATCTTGATATTTTTTAAACTCTATATGAATTCTGACATATCGATATGTCGCTATAATGCTTATGATTACTTCTGATTTCGCCGCTTCGCTTGTTCCCTGCCTTCCCTGTGCTCCGTGCGCTCCCGTCCCCGCCCTCCTCGCTTTTGTCCACCAGGACTTAACGCGGCCGCGGAGCCCGGAGCTCAGCCACGAACTAAACGTGGAGCACGGAGCCGCAGAGCACGGAGCCGCAGAGCACGGAGCCGCAGAGCACGGAGCCGCAGAGCACGGAGCCGCAGAGCCCGGAGCCGGAGAGCCCGGAGCCGCCACTGCACTGGAGGCAGGAGCGTGATTATCCAGCACTGAGCCTCTAGTAAAAACAGCTCTGTGCCACTAGCAGTGCTTCTGAAAGGATTGTGGACAGTGGAAATACAGTTATTTGTCAAAGTGCTGCACTTAAGCCTGAAACAGGACACAAATTGGAGTTCATTGCTTAAATTATTAAAATGTAAGAGTTACACAAACTTATTTTTTGGCTATTTGTTGAGGGCTACAAAAGAGTTAATGCAAAGATGAGCTTGAGTTGAGTATTATTTCTTTTATTTTACAGTTAATTAATATTTATGCAGCACGGTGGCTGAGTGGCAACACTCTGGATGAGTGTCTGGATGGGTTTCCTCCGGGTACTCCGGTTTCCCCCATCAACCCAAAACATGCCCGCACCCCTATGACCTAACATCAAGGACCATGTTGTCCACCCTCCTGTGGGCTCACCACCTGCAGAGGGGTTCATGGGGGGGTCAGGTGCTATGAGTATTGGGCAGCAAGATGCCCCCGCGACCCAGCTGGATTAAGCGGGAGAAGATGGATGGATGGATGGATTTTTTTTTACCTTAAATGCAGCAAAAGAAGCATTTTTTCCTATATGAACTGTCTACCTCAAGTGGAGTTGTTTTATTTTTGAATAAAGGAATTATTACTTCTTCCTCTTTGCACTTCAATAAAAAAAAGACTTTGTGGAATTTGGCATATTTATTTTTGCAGTAGTTTTGGGGAGTTATTTTTCCTGGAAATATATCGAGATATATATCGTATATCGAGATATAGCGAAATATATCAAGATATTTTTGGTCCATATCGCCCAGTTCTTGGTGTTTCTGGTGTTCCTGGTGTTTCTGGTGTTCCTGGTGTTTCTGGTGTTTCTGGTGTTCCTGGTGTTCCTGGTGTTTCTGGTGTTTATGGTCTTCCTGGTGTTCTTGGTGTTCCTGGTGTTTCTGGTGTTCCTGGTGTTCCTGGTGTTCTTGGTGTTTCTGGTGTTCTTGGTGTTTCTGGTGTTCCTGGTGTTCCTGGTGTTCCTGGTGTTCTTGGTGTTCCTGGTGTTCTTGGTGTTCCTGGTGTTTCTGGTGTTCCTGGTGTTCCTGGTGTTTCTGGTGTTCGTGGTGTTCGTGGTGTTCGTGGTGTTCCTGGTGTTTCTGGTGTTTCTGGTGTTCCTGGTGTTCCTGGTGTTCCTGGTGTTTCTGGTGTTTCTGGTGTTCCTGGTGTTCCTGGTGTTTCTGGTGTTTATGGTCTTCCTGGTGTTCTTGGTGTTCTTGGTGTTCCTGGTGTTCCTGGTGTTTCTGGTGTTCCTGGTGTTCCTGGTGTTCCTGGTGTTTCTGGTGTTTCTGGTGTTCCTGGTGTTCCTGGTGTTCCTGGTGTTCCTGGTGGGTGTTCTTTGTGTTTCTGGTGTTTCTGGTGTTTGTGGTGTTCTTTGTGTTTCTGATGTCCCTGGTGTTTCTGGTGTTCGTGGTGTTCCTGGTGTTTCTGGTGTTTCTGGTGTTCCTGGTGTTCCTGGTGTTCGTGGTGTTCGTGGTGTTCTTGGTGTTCCTGGTGTTTCTGGTGTTCCTGGTGTTCTTGGTGTTCTTGGTGTTCCTGGTGTTTCTGGTGTTCCTGGTGTTCCTGGTGTTCCTGGTGTTCCTGGTGGGTGTTCTTTGTGTTTCTGGTGTTTCTGGTGTTTGTGGTGTTCTTTGTGTTTCTGGTGTTTCTGGTGTTCCTGGTGTTCCTGGTGTTCCTGGTGTTTCTGGTGTTTCTGGTGTTCCTGGTGTTCCTGGTGTTCGTGGTGTTCGTGGTGTTCTTGGTGTTCCTGGTGTTTCTGGTGTTCCTGGTGTTCTTGGTGTTCTTGGTGTTCCTGGTGTTTCTGGTGTTCCTGGTGTTCCTGGTGTTCTTGGTGTTCCTGGTGTTCATGGTGTCCCTGGTGTTCCTGGTGTTCCTGGTGTTCCTGGTGTTCTTGGTGTTCCTGGTGTTCATGGTGTTCATGGTGTTCCTGGTGTCCCTGGTGTCCCTGGTGTTTCTGGTGTTCTTGGTGTTCCTGGTGTTCATGGTGTTCATGGTGTTCCTGGTGTTCCTGGTGTTCGTGGTGTTCCTGGTGTTCGTGGTGTTCGTGGTGTTCCTGGTGTTCCTGGTGTTCGTGGTGTTCGTGGTGTTCGTGGTGTTTCTGGTGTTCCTGGTGTTCCTGGTGTTCGTGGTGTTCGTGGTGTTCGTGGTGTTCGTGGTGTTTCTGGTGTTTCTGGTGTTCCTGGTGTTCGTGGTGTTCGTGGTGTTCGTGGTGTTCCTGGTGTTTCTGGTGTTCCTGGTGTTCCTGGTGTTTCTGGTGTTCCTGGTGTTCGTGGTGTTCGTGGTGTTCGTGGTGTTCGTGGTGTTCCTGGTGTTCGTGGTGTTCGTGGTGTTCCTGGTGTTTCTGGTGTTCCTGGTGTTCCGGGCTTTTGGCTGCAGAAGGTCACAGTTTATTGTCTGAGTTTGAAGGGGAGATTAAAGCCTGAGGTGGAACAAAGACTCGTTTAAACAACAGAAGCCGCCGCTCTTTCACTTTCACTTTCACACTCTAACACCATTATTATTATTGTATTATTCACCTTTTATATCCAGACCATTTGACTTTTCAGAGCTTTGAAAGGTGCACTGTGGAACTTTTCTGGTGGAGGGTCTGTCAAATGCCGAACCCAACCCAACCCTCACCCAACATCATGGTTTATTTTTAGTTTAATCTTAGCCCTGATTTAGTTCTGGTTTAGTCCTGGTTTAGTCCTGATTTAGTTCTGGTTTAGTCCTGGTTTAGCTCTGGTTTAGTCCTGGTTTCGTCCTGATTTAGTCCTGGTTTAGTCCTGGTTTAGTCCTGGTTTAGTCCTGGTTTAGCTATGGTTTAGTCCTGGTTTAGCTCTGGTTTAGTCCTGGTTTAGCTATGGTTTAGTCCTGATTTAGTCCTGGTTTAGCTCTGGTTTAGTCCTGTTTAGTCCTGGTTTAGCTCTGGTTTAGTCCTGGTTTATTTAGTCCTGGTTTAGCTCTGGTTTAGTCCTGGTTTAGTCCTGATTTAGTCCTGGTTTAGCTCTGGTTTAGTCCTGTTTAGTCCTGGTTTAGCTCTGGTTTAGTCCTGGTTTAGTCCTGGTTTAGTCCTGGCTTTAGTCCTGGTTTAGTCCTGTTTAGTCCTGGTTTAGCTCTGGTTTAGTCCTGGTTTAGTCCTGTTTAGTCCTGGTTTAGTCCTGGTTTAGCTCTGATTTAGTCCTGGTTTAGTCCTGTTTAGTCCTGGTTTAGTCCTGGTTTAGCACTGGTTTAGTCCTGGTTTAGCTCTGGTTTAGTCCTGGTTTAGCTCTGGTTTAGACCTGGTTTAGCTCTGGTTTAGTCCTGGTTTAGTCCTGGTTTAGTGCTTATAAACTCATCATGCTGAATACCTTTGCACCACTGCAAACTGTTTACGATGAACTAGTTTTATTCTTCACATTTTTAGGACGGTAAAAAAAACACTTAGACATTTTCAAATCACTTTTGTACCTTGAGCCCAAATTCTTCTTTTGTTTGGTTCATGATTCAGATACTTTTGTTTGTCCTTCAGTTTTCATTCCCCACAGATTTCAGTTTTAACACAGTGAAATTACTCCTTTCCGGACAAGTTTAGTTTTTTGCCCTTGAAAAAATAATGCTTTACTCTGGGTTATGGTCTTTGTTTGTTCAGTGTTTTATGCAAATAGTTTATGTGAAAATACCAAAAATACAGATCCTTTTTTTGTACTTTCAGACTGTAAATTTGGCATGAAACAGAAATGGCTTTGAGTCCTGGTCCTAGACTAGTCCTAGTTTGAGCGGTCGCACACATACACACATACAACGGTATCAGAGTGTACAGATGTGTACAAGTGTGTACAGGTGTGTATGTGTGTGTATACAGGTATGTGTACAGGTGTGTGTGTGTGTGTGTGTGTTGTATACAGGTGTGTACAGGTGGGTGTGTATGGGTGTGTACAAGTGTGTGTGTATACAGGTGTGTGTACAGGTGTGTGTGTGTGTGTGTGTGTGTGTGTACAGTTGTGTGTACAGTTGTGTGTGTATAGGCGTGTACAAGTGTGTGTGTATACAAGTGTGTATACAGGTGTGTACAGGTGTGTGTGTACAGGTGTGTGTGTGTTGTATACAGGTGTGTGTGTACAGGTGTGTATGTGTGTGTACAGGTATGTGTACAGGTGTGTGTGTGTTGTATACAGGTGTGTACAGGTGTGTGTGTATAGGTGTGTACAAGTGTGTGTGTATACAGGTGTGTATACAGTTGTGTACAGGTGTGTGTGCACAGGTGTGTGTGTACAGGTGTGTGTGTGTTGTATACAGGTGTGTGTGTACAGGTGTGTGTGTGTATACAGGTGTGTGTAGGTGTGTGTGTGTATAGGTGTGTACAGGTGTGTGTGTGTGTGTGTGTACAGGTGTGTGTACAGGTGTGTGTGTACAGGTATGTGTGTGTGTGTGTGTGTGTACAGGTGTGTGTGTGTGTATACAGGTGTGTACAGGTGTGTGTGTACAGTTGTGTGTGTACAGGTGCGTGTGTGTGTGTGTGTACAGGTGTGTGTGTGTGTACAGGTGTGTGTGTGTGTGTGTGTGTGTACAGGTGTGTGTGTGTGTGTACAGGTGTGTGTGTGTGTACAGGTGTGTGTGTGTGTACAGGTGTGTGTGTGTGTGTACAGGTGTGTGTGTGCACAGGTGTGTGTGTGTGTGTACAGGTGTGTGTGTGTGTACAGGTATGTGTGTAGGTGTGCACAGGTGTGTGTGTGTGTGTGCACAGGTGTGTGTGTGTGTGTGTACAGGTGTGTGTGTGTGTACAGGTATGTGTGGAGGTGTGCACAGGTGTGTGTGTGTGTGTGTGTGTGTGTGTGTACAGGTGTGTGTGTGTGTACAGGTATGTGTGTAGGTGTGCACAGGTGTGTGTGTGTGTGTGTGTACAGGTGTGTGTGTGTGTGTGTACAGGTATGTGTGTAGGTGTGCACAGGTGTGTGTGTGTGTGCACAGGTGTGTGTGTGTGTGTGTGTGTACAGGTGTGTGTGTGTGTACAGGTATGTGTGGAGGTGTACACAGGTGTGTGTGTGTGCACAGGTGTGTGTGTGTGTGTGTGTGTGTGTGTACAGGTATGTGTGTAGGTGTGCACAGGTTCTGACCTTGCAGATCTTGTAGAGTGAGTCTTGTCCGTCTCCGTCGGATTCTCTGAAATAATCATGAGCGGGGAAAGTTCTGTGAATGTCTCTGGTGATGACGCTTTCCTGAGCCGAGTCCTGAAGCACAAACACAAACACACAGAGTCAAATTCAGGGCTCACGCTGCACTCGCCGGCTTCTCTTTCAGCGACAGTGATCCCAGACTGAAGCACAAACACGTCGGTCAAAGAGCCGCAAGGATCAGCCTGACCAGAGCCACGTGTCGTAAATGTGCTCACAAAGAACAGAACATTTGAGAAACAACCGTGGATTTGAACAGAAAAAAAATACTGTTGTCATTATTTGGCTTGAATTGGAGTGATTCAAGCCAAAAATAATAATAGTGAAAAAAAATGTGATTTATAGAGAAAATAAAATTCTACCACAAACTGTCAAAATTACAGAAATGTCAAAATTTGCCTAAAAGCACCGAGAAAAATTTGCATATTTTCAGTTATTTTATTTGTCCACACGACTCTTGTATTTCCCATTGAATCTCGCCACAGTACAGCCCAGAGAATAAATCCACTGAATGATTAAAAGTGACGAATTATTTATGACCTGCTTTGACTCTGCTCATCGATAACAAACAAATATACGGGGGAAATAATCACCATGGCAACGTCAGCTCACCGCGACGGCGCCGAGGTGACGGGGGACACGTCAGAGATGATTGAATAACGAACGCACGTCCAGACTCATTATCAGGATCGTTATTCAGCACCATGAACTGTCCCCAAACGCCTTTAGTCCTGGTTTAGTCCTGGTTTAGTTCTGGTTTAGACCTGGTTTAGACCTGGTTTAGACCTAGTGTAGTGCTGGTTTAGTTCTGGTTTAGACCTATCTTAGTCCAGGTTTAGTCCAATTTTAATCCTGGTTTAGTCCTGGTTTGGTCCTGGTTTAGTCCTGGTTTAATCCAGGTTTAGACCCGGTTTAGACCTATTCTAGTCCTGGTTTAGACCTATTCGAGTCCTGGTTTAGTTTAGCTCTGGTTTAGTCCTGGTTTAGACCAATTCTAGTCTTGGTTTAGTCCTGGTTTGATCCCGGTTTAGCCCTGGTTTAGTTCTGGTTTAGTTCTGGTTTAGTTCTGGTTTAGACCTATTCTAGTCATGGTTTAGTCCTGATTTGGTCCTAGTTTTGACCTATTCTATTCCTGGTTTAGAAATTGTTTAGCCCCAATTTAGTCCTGGTTTAGCCCTGGCTTAGTTCTGTCTTAGACCTTGTCCGGGACCAGTTTAGTCCTGGTCTAGTGCTGGTCTGGTCCTGTTCTAGTCCTGTTGTAATTCTGGTTTAGACCTATTCTAATCCTGGTTTAGTCCTGCTTTAGCCCTGGTTTAATTATGTTTACTCCTGGTTTAGTCCTAATTTAGTCATGGTTTAGCCCTGGTCTAGTCCTTGTATGGCCCTGGTGTGGTTTAGTCCTGTTCTAGTCCTGGTGTGGTCCTGATTTGAGCCCAGGTTCCAGTCTTCGTGTTTTGAAGCAGCTCAGAGACAGATTTAGACCAGGAGCTGTCCTTGGTGCTGAAATGCTGCAGTTTCTGAAACACTCCAGAAATATGAAATGTTCCAACATGAGGACTTTGTTAAAATTACATTGTCCAAATATTTGTCACATAAATGAGAAAATATGAACTCTAATTATAAACACACATCGTTTATCTGGTATTTTTTAATCAAATTATCGTTATCGTCATGGTGACAGGTCCTTCTGTATTCACAAAAACAGAGTCTTTCCATGTTTAGCTCATTACATGAAATTCCACTGTTATTTTTGCAGGTTTCAGGAGAGGCCTAGTGCTGGTTTAGTCTTGGTTTAGTCCTGGGCTGGTCCTGGTTTAGTCTTGGATTAAATCTGGTTTAGTGTTGGTCTGGTCCTGGTCTGGTCCTGATTTAAATTCTTAAACTGCTTAAACAGACTCGGTATATTCTAATTTAGCTCTAAAAACAACTGCAGTATTTATTTTTCATATCTCCACCTGTGGAAAAGCCAATAAGAAAAGTTATTATTATTATCACCCTCCTGTCCCTCCCTCTTCGTCTCCTTCCTCTTTCTCCTCTTCCTCCCAAAGACTGAATAAAAAAGTGGACTAAGCGAGTGCGACGATACCCAAAGCGTTCGGCTCCACTAGACTCGATACCGATACCGATACCACGATGAAAATAGAAAACATTTCTTGAGACAACATCCTGTGATTTTCCACAATAAATGGTAGAACTTTCTGTGTGATCCCTCAGTGGTACAGGTCTAAACCAGGGCTAAACCAGGTCTAAACAGGTCTAAACCAGGGCTAAACCAGGTCTAAGCAGGTCTAAACCAGGGCTAAACCAGGGCTAAGCAGGTCTAAACCAGGTCTAAACAGGTCTAAACAGGTCTAAACCGGGTCTTAACGGGGTCTAAACCAGGTCTAAACCAGGTCTAAATTTGGTCTAAATCGGGTCTAAATCGGGTCTAAACCAGGTCTAAACCAGGTCTAAGCCAGGTCTAAGCCAGGGCTAAACAGGTCTAAACCAGGTCTAAACAGGTCTAAACCAGGTGTAAACCGGGTCTAAACCGGGTCTAAACCAGGTCTAAATTAGGTCTAAACCAGGTCTAAATCTGGTCTAAATCGGGTCTAAATCGGGTCTAAACCAGGTCTAAACCAGGTCTAAGCCAGGGCTAAACCTGGTCTAAATCAGGGCTAAACCTGGTCTAAATCAGGTATAAATCAGGTCTAAATCAGGTCTAAATCAGGTCTTAACCAGGTCTAAACCAGGTCTAAACCAGGTCTAAACAGGTCTAAACCGGGTCTTAACGGGGTCTAAACCAGGTCTAAACCAGGTGTAAACCAGGTCTAAACCAGGTCTAAACCAGGTGTAAACCAGGTCTAAATCGGGTCTAACTAGGTCTAAACAGGTCTAAACCAGGTGTAAACCAGGTGTAAACCAGGTGTAAACCAGGTGTAAACCAGGTCTAAACCAGGTCCATGGGCGTATACTAGTCTATGTGCTCTTACACTTGTGAATGGGACTTTTTTAGTGTGTAGTTTCAATATTCATTTTAGTATTGACAAGTATCTGCTGATTTTCAATACTTTTCACAACCCTAGATTCTAATATCACTTACAGATACGAAACAAAATAAAACTCCAGGCATGTTTTTTTTTTTTTTTTTTTTTAGAGAGGATAGAAAGAAATGTTCCAACATGAGGACTTCACTAAAATCACACTGTCCAAATATTTGTTACATAAATAAGAAAAGAGAAGAACGGGGAAACAGCACAAACATCACAGCAAAACCAGTGTGATTTATATAAACACATGTCGTTTATCGGGTAAATTTTTCAGTAAATTATCGTTATCGTCATGGTGACAGGTCCTTCTGTATTCACACAAACAGTCTTTACATTTTTAGCTCATTACATGAAATTACAGTGTTATTTTTGCAGGTTTCAGGAGAGTTCAGTCCTGGTTCAGTCCTGGTTTAGTACTGGTTTTTTTCCTGGTTTAGTCTTGATTTGCCCTGTTTTAGTCCTGGTTTAAATCTGGTTTACTCCTGGGCTGGTCCTGGTTTAGCCCTGGTTTAGCCCTGGTTTAGTCCTGGTTTAGTCCTGGTTTAGTCCTGGTTTAGCCCTGGTTTAGCCGTGGTCTGGTCCTGAATTAATCCTGGTTCAGTCCATTTTGTTTAATCCTGGTTTAGTCCTGGTTCAGTCCATTTTGTTTAATCCTGGTTTAGTCCTGGTTTAGTCCTGGTTTAGCCCTGGTTTAGTCCTGGTACAGCCCTGGTTTAGTCCTAGTTTAGCCTTGGTTCAGTCCTGGTTTAGTCCTGGTTTAGCCTTGGTATAGTCCTAGTTTAGCCCTGGTTTAGCCCTGGTTTAGCTCTGGTTTAGTCCTGGTTTAGTCCTGGTTTAGCTCTGGTTTAGTCCTGGTTTAGTCCTGGTTTAGCCCTGGTTCAGTCCTAGTCTACTCTAGGTTTAGCCCTGGTTTAGCTCTGGTTTAGTCCTGGTTTAGTCTTGGTCAATCTCTGGTTTAGTCCTGGTTTAGCCCTGGCTTAGTCCTGGTTTAGCTCTGGTTTAGTCCTTGTTTAGTCCTGGTTTAGCCCTGGTGTAGTCCTGGTTTAAGCCCTGGTTTAGCTCTGGTTTAGTCATGGTTTAGCCCTGGCTTAGTCCTGGTTTAGTCCTGGTTTAGCTCTGGTTTAGTCCTTGTTTAGTCCTGGTTTAGCTCTGGTTCAGTCCATTTTGTTTAATCCTGGTTAAGTCCTGGTTTAGTCCTGGTTTAATCCTGGTTTAGTCCTGGTTTAGCCCTGGTTTAGTCCTGGTTTAGTCCTGGTTTAGTCCTGGTTTAGCCCTGGTTTAGCCCTGGTTTAGCCCTGGTTTAGTCCTGGTTTAAGCCATGGTTTAGTCCTAGTTTAGCCCTGGTGTAGCCCTGGTTTAGTCCTGGTTTAAGCCCTGGTTTAGTCCTGGTTTAGCCCTGGTTTAGTCCTGGTTTAGTCCTGGTTTAAGCCCTGGTTTAGTCCTGGTACAGCCCTGGTTTAGTCCTAGTTTAGCCTTGGTTCAGTCCTGGTTTAGTCCTGGTTTAGCCTTGGTATAGTCCTAGTTTAGCCCTGGTTTAGCCCTGGTTTAGCTCTGGTTTAGTCCTGGTTTAGTCCTGGTTTAGCTCTGGTTTAGTCCTGGTTTAGTCCTGGTTTAGCCCTGGTTCAGTCCTAGTCTACTCTAGGTTTAGCCCTGGTTTAGCTCTGGTTTAGTCCTGGTTTAGTCTTGGTCAATCTCTGGTTTAGTCCTGGTTTAGCCCTGGCTTAGTCCTGGTTTAGCTCTGGTTTAGTCCTTGTTTAGTCCTGGTTTAGCCCTGGTGTAGTCCTGGTTTAAGCCCTGGTTTAGCTCTGGTTTAGTCATGGTTTAGCCCTGGCTTAGTCCTGGTTTAGTCCTGGTTTAGCTCTGGTTTAGTCCTTGTTTAGTCCTGGTTTAGCTCTGGTTCAGTCCATTTTGTTTAATCCTGGTTTAGTCCTGGTTTAGTCCTGGTTTAATCCTGGTTTAGTCCTGGTTTAGCCCTGGTTTAGTCCTGGTTTAGTCCTGGTTTAGTCCTGGTTTAGCCCTGGTTTAGCCCTGGTTTAGCCATGGTTTAGTCCTAGTTTAGCCCTGGTGTAGCCCTGGTTTAGTCCTGGTTTAAGCCCTGGTTTAGTCCTGGTTTAGCCCTGGTTTAGTCCTGGTTTAGTCCTGGTTTAAGCCCTGGTTTAGTCCTGGTTTAGTCCTGGTTTAGTCCTGGTTTAGTCCTGGTTTAAGCCCTGGTTTAGTCCTGGTTTAGCCCTGGTTTAGTCCTGGTTTAAGCCCTGGTTTAAGCCCTGGTTTAGTCCTGGTTTAGTCCTGGTTTAGTCCTGGTTTAGCCCTGGTTTAGCCCTGGTTTAGTCCTGGTTTAAGCCATGGTTTAGTCCTAGTTTAGCCCTGGTGTAGCCCTGGTTTAGTCCTGGTTTAGTCCTGGTTTTAATCCTGGTTTAGCCCTGGTTTAGCCCTGGTTTAGTCCTGGTTTAGTCCTGGTTTAGCCCTGGTTTAGTCCTGGTTTAGTCCTGGTTCAGTCCTGGTTTAAGCCCTGGTTTAGTCCTGGTTTAGCCCTGGTTTAGCCCTGGTTTAGTCCTGGTTTAAGCCTTGGTTTAAGCCCTGGTTTAGTCCTGGTTTAGTCCTGGTTTAGCCCTGGTTTAGTCCTGGTTTAGTCCTGGTTTAAGCCCTGGTTTAGTCCTGGTTTAGCCCTGGTTTAGCCCTGGTTTAGCCCTGGTTTAAGCCCTGGTTTAGTCCTGGTTTAGCCCTGGTTTAGTCCTGGTTTAAGCCCTGGTTTAGTCCTGGTTTAGTCCTGGTTTAGTCCTGGTTTAGCCCTGGTTTAGTCCTGGTTTAAGCCCTGGTTTAGTCCTGGTTTAGTCCTGGTTTAAGCCCTGGTTTAGTCCTGGTTTAAGCCCTGGTTTAGTCCTGGTTTAGTCCTGGTTTAAGTCCTGGTTTAGCCCTGGTATAGACCTGGTTTAGACCTGGTTTAGTCCTGGTTTAAGCCCTGGTTTAGTCCTGGTTTAGTCCTGGTTTAGCCCTGGTTTAGCCCTGGTTTAGTCCTGGTTTAGTCCTGGTTTAGTCCTGGTTTAAGCCCTGGTTTAAGCCCTGGTTTAGTCCTGGTTTAGTCCTGGTTTAGCCCTGGTTTAGCCCTGGTTTAGTCCTGGTTTAAGCCCTGGTTTAGTCCTGGTTTAGCCCTGGTTTAGTCCTGGTTTAAGCCCTGGTTTAGTCCTGGTTTAGTCCTGGTTTAGTCCTGGTTTAGCCCTGGTTTAGTCCTGGTTTAAGCCATGGTTTAGTCCTAGTTTAGCCCTGGTGTAGCCCTGGTTTAGCCCTGGTTTAGTCCTGGTTTAGTCCTGGTTTAGCCCTGGTTTAGTCCTGGTTTAGTCCTGGTTTAGTCCTGGTTTAGTCCTGGTTTAGTCCTGGTTTAGCACTGGTTTAGCACTGGTTTAGACCTGGTTTAAGCCCTGGTTTAAGCCCTGGTTTAAGCCCTGGTTTAGCACTGGTTTAGTCCTGGTTTAGTCCTGGTTTAGTCCTGGTTTAGTCCTGGTTTAGTCCTGGTTTAGTCCTGGTTTAGCACTGGTTTAGTCCTGGTTTAGCCCTGGTTTAAGCCCTGGTTTAGTCCTGGTTTAGCCCTGGTTTAGTCCTGGTTTAGTCCTGGTTTAAGCCCTGGTTTAGTCCTGGTTTAGTCCTGGTTTAGTCCTGGTTTAAGCCCTGGTTTAGTCCTGGTTTAAGCCCTGGTTTAGTCCTGGTTTAGTCCTGGTTTAGTCCTGGTTTAAGTCCTGGTTTAAGTCCTGGTTTAGCCCTGGTTTAGACCTGGTTTAGACCTGGTTTAGTCCTGGTTTAAGCCCTGGTTTAGTCCTGGTGTAGTCCTGGTTTAGCCCTGGTTTAGCCCTGGTTTAGTCCTGGTTTAGTCCTGGTTTAGTCCTGGTTTAGTCCTGGTTTAAGCCCTGGTTTAGTCCTGGTTTAGCCCTGGTTTAGCCCTGGTTTAGTCCTGGTTTAAGCCCTGGTTTAGTCCTGGTTTAGTCCTGGTTTAGCCCTGGTTTAGTCCTGGTTAAGCCCTAGTTTAGTCCTGGTTTAGTCCTGGTTTACTCCTGGTTTAGCCCTGGTTTACTCCTGGTTTAGCCCTGGTTTACTCCTGGTTTAGTCCTGGTTTAGTCCTGGTTTAGTCCTGGTTTAGCTCTGGTTTAGCCCTGGTTTAGTCCTGGTTTAGTCCTGGTTTAGTCCTGGTTTAGCTCTGGTTTAGCCCTGTTTTAGCCCTGGTTTAGTCCTGGTTTA
This sequence comes from Odontamblyopus lacepedii, assembly GCA_034769755.1. NCBI lineage: Eukaryota > Metazoa > Chordata > Actinopteri > Gobiiformes > Gobiidae > Odontamblyopus > Odontamblyopus lacepedii. Next base: position 36,010,849 of record CM068350.1, read on the forward strand.
GTCCTGGTTTAGTCCTGGTTTAGTCCTGGGACAGCAGCGATCATACCTTCTCAGAAAAGTTGATTCTGCAGTAAAATAATGAATGGGGATCCTGGGCGTGTAGTGCAGAGGAGGCAGGATTCGGGGGGTAATAAAAGCGGGAGATAAATGTCCATGTGCCGCCCCGGTCCCTTGGTGGCGCTGTGCGTGTGCGGAGCGTGTGAATGTGGGTCAGAGCCGGGCCTGAGTAATAGAGCGTCTGTCCAATAAGACCCACGGCTGCACTTAGAGCAGACCGGCTCAGCATAAAGAGGCCTCCCGGAGCGGAGTGAGCGCGCTCCTCTGTTTACCGGAGAGTTTCGGCACGATTTACGGCTTCATAACGCCGCATCCTGGACCCAACCTCGGAGATAAGTCGCCACGTGTACAGGAGAGCTTTAATTCGGAATAAAAATGAATTACGCTTTAAGAAGATCATGGAAACACTTAACAGACCATTAACACGACGACGGGAAGTGCAGCGATGTCGAGTCAGTGATTTTCTCTGGTAAAAGACCTGTGGAAAAGTGTTGCGGCTTTTCACAATGTTCCGTTTTTCACATGTTCCCATAGACTGTATAAAAAAGTGGACTAATAGAGTGTTCGTCTCCAGTCAAATGAAGCACACGGTTACAGGAGCGGATTGGATTTATAACAAAACGGACAAAAACAAAACAAAATAGCGGGGGAGGGAAAAATAATTCAGGGTCATGCAGAGCGGGTAAATACAAATATTTTCACACCAAAATCTCGAGGCCACAGCAGCAGGTCCAGAGAGAGGGACCATAATATTCCGATGTGAGTCGAGCCAGACACAGGAGGAGCCGGAAGAGCCGCATGTGAACTTCCTGTTGGGAAGGTGACGGATAACGAGTTTATATTAACTTCCATTTAAAAACATGGTCTATTCAGGAAGCCCATTTCTTCTGGTTAAAAACAGTATATTTGTATGACGGTGGAAACAAGAGGAGCTCAGAGTAGAGCCGTTGCTCCTCCAGCTGAGGGGAGGGCATCTGTACTGACCCCCCCCCCCCCCGGACGTCTCCTGTGGGAAAGTGTTCATGTCCCACCAGGAGGGGCCCCGGGGCCGAGCCAGGACACTGGGACTGTGTCTCTGTGGCCGGAAACACCTCAGAGCCCCAGTGCAGGAGCTGGGGGAAGTGTCTGGGTGAGGGAAGTGGATGGATGAATGAATGGATGAATGGATGGATGGATGGATGGATAAATGGATGGATGGAAGAATGAATGAATGGACTGATGGATGAATTAATTCATAAATGGATGGATTATTGAATAGGTAAATGAATGGATGGATGATGAATGAATGAATGGATGGATGAATTAATGAATGGATGGATAAATGAATGAATGGATGGATGAATTAATGAATGGATGGATAAATGAATTAATGGATGGATGAATTAATGAATGGATGGATGACAAATGAATGGATGAATGAATGGATGGATAAATGGATAATGAATTAATGAATGGACAGATGGATAAATGAATTAATGAATGAATGGATGAATTAATGAATTAATGGATGAATGGATGGATAAATGAATGAATGGATGGATGATGAATGAATGGATTAATTATTGAATGAATGGATAATGAATTAATGAATGGATGGATGAATGGATGGCTGGATGAATGAATGGATGGAGGAATGAATGGATGGATAAATTAAAGAATGGACTATTGAATAGGTAAATGAATGAATGGATGGATGATGAATGAATGGATAATAAATGAATGAATTCATGAATGAAGGGATGAATGAATGGATGGATGAATTAATGAATGGATAATGAATTAATGAATGAATGGATGGATGAATAAATGAATGAATTCATGAATGAAGGGATGAATGAATGGATGGATGAATTAATGAATGGATAAATGGATGGATGAATGGATGGATGAATGGACGGATGAATGAATGGATGAATATACTGTGTTTCGGTGCCTCCTCGGAATAATAACTTTCCCAGTCGCACCGACAGGAGAAACGCTCCCGTCAGCGCCGGAGGGACAAAAGAGTCGGACGTTTTAACAGAAAAACTAAATGTTATTGAAAACAGTAACAGGCACATTTACACTTTATGACCCGTAATTAAAAACGACAGTGAAAATGACAAGCCACAATCTGCTCTGAATAAAGACAAAACACTAAAACGTTCATTTTTCCACATGTGAGCGACGGCACAAAGCGGCGTGAGCTCGGCAGACGTGTGTGAACCTCCAGCTCCGGGCGCATCAACGAGACGATGAAAAGCCCAGATGTCTAACGCAGGCGAGTAAAACCACATCACCACTTTGGGATCGGCGGTTTCCTTTAGTGTTTTTGTGAAGTCTCTGAGCGAACACGATACAGGGGGAGTGAAAGTGAGTGAAAAGTGCCGCGCTGACTGCAGGCACTGCTCTGTCTACAGCCGTTACCCAAATTAGACTTGAATAGGAGCTTTGTTTTAGCACAATCTGACCAAAAAGAAAGAAGAGAAGAGTGTGTATATATGTGTGTATATGTGTGTGTGTGTGTGTGTGTGTATGTGTGTGTTTGTCTATGTGTATGCGTGTATGCATGTGTGTGGGTGTATATATGTAAGTATATGTGTATATGTCTATGTGTGTGTGCGTGTGTGTATATGTATGAATATATACGTGTACGTATGTGTGTGTGTGTGTGTGTCTGTGTGTAACTGTTGTATGTGTGTGTATATATATGTGTGTGTGTATCTGTGTGTACGTGTAGATCTGTGTGCATAAATGTGTGTGTGTGTGTGTGTATCTATGTGTATATGTGTATGTATATTGTATGAGTGTGTAAGTGTTATATGTGTGTATATGTATGTGTGTGTGTATATGTGTAGATCTGTGTGTATAAATGTGTGTGTATCTGTGTGTTTAAATGTATGTGTGTGTGTGTGTGTGTGTATATATATGTGTGTATCTGTGTGTATAAATGTGTGTGTGTGTGTGTGTGTGTGTGTAGATCTGTGTGTATAAATGTGTGTGTATCTGTGTGTTTAAATGTATGTGTGTGTGTATATATATATGTGTGTATCTGTGTGTATAAATGTATGTGTGTGTGTGTGTGTGTGTGTGTGTGTGTGTGTTCACTCCCTGGAGCCTCAGGGCAGAGGGAATCAGAGCAGCCCAGTCTGAGGCCCTGCTCCGGGGTCAGCTGTCAGCGGAGAGAGGGTGACCCTGGTTCAGCCTGTGTGTGTGTGTCTGTGCATGTGTATCTGTGTGTGTGTGTGTGTGTCTGTGCATGTGTGTATGTGTGTGTCTGTGTGTGTGTGTGTGTGCGCGAGTATCAGATGCACGTGGCCTTTTTCCGCTGCACAGAGCTGAGCGGGGCCCGTCTCAGGCTCAGGGCTGGACACAAGATCAGATTGTGCGACGACAGAAACAAGAACACAGTTTATCACGTGCCTCATTTGCAGATTCAACGTTTGGGATAAAATTATACAAATCTGACTTTCTGCGGATATAATCCACGTTGGAATATTTTGGGAGCACAAAATGTTCAATTTAAAGACACTTCTCTGGGGTTTTAACCGTAACACAGCACATATTTAGATCTCCGTGTTCCTTTTATTGTTTTGAAAATGTTCTATTCACCCAAAACCACCACAAGAATGTTTTTACAGTCTCTCCGTGTTTGCAACAAAACATTTTCAATTATTTTTTCAGATATTTGTGTACAGGGTCCCTGCGCTGCCTGAAATGTTCCACAGACATGTGACATTAAACAGCTCTACGTTACATGAATTATTTACGAATAATATATTTATAATTTTTGCAAAAACATTCACATTCGTTTTCCCAGTTTGGACCTTTTTACGGTTAAAATTGTACTTCCTGGTCATCAGTGTTTTAGAACTTCTCCACTTTCTGTCATTTTCAACATATTTTTTCAACGTTTTTTCGCAAACCGCTCCTTGATTTGTGTAAAACTATCATTTATATTTACAATAGTTATAATCCCACCAATCGTTTCCCAGTTTGGCCATTTTTACGGTTAAAATTAAAATCACACTAGCAGCACTCCTCTAATGTACACAGAAATTATTCTCTGACAAATGCAAATATGAAAAAAATGCAAATATTAAAAAAACATCTTTATTTAGTGAATTAATGTTTAATGTATCAAAAAATGTGTTTCTTGTGTAAATTGTGACAAATTTTCAGATAAAATTCTTCCTATTGTGATGTCAGTGCTTTAGAACTCTCCATTTCCTGTCATTTTCAACATATTTTTCAACTTTTCATTGCAAATTGCTTCTTAATTAAGGTGACCAGACGTCCTTATTTACCCGGGACAGTCCCAGTTCTGAGCCCTGTGTCCCCCTGTCCCAGCAGATTTATCCAAAACCACTGATTGATCCCAGTTTTATAGAAGAAATGTCCCAGGTGTCCGTATTTTGGACCAATTTGAGCTAAACCAGGACTAAACTAGGGCTAAATCTGGACAATATCAGGTCTATTTCAAGTATAAACCAGGATGAAACTAGAGCTAAAATAGAACTATATCAGGTCTAAACAAGGTCTAAACTAGGACTAAAATAAAGCTATATCAGGTCTAACCCAGGACTAAACTAGGGATAAAATAGAACTATATCAGGTCTAAACCACATCTAAACCAGGTGTAAATCAGGTCTAAACCAAGCATAAACTAGGGCTAAACCAGGACTAAACCAGGTCTAAACCATTTGTAAATCAGGTCTAAACTAGGGCTAAACCAGGTGTAAACGAGGACTAAACTAGGCCTAAAATAGAACTATTATCAGGTTCAAACCAGGTCTAAATTAAGACTATATCAGGTCTAAACCAGGTGTAAATCAGGTCGAAACCAGGTCCAAACTAGGGCTAAAACTGGACTAAACCGGGACTAAACTAGAGCTAAAAATAGGACTATATCAGTTCTAAACCAGGTCTAAACCAGAGGAGCATAAATTGCATTTGTTCTTCTGTATTTTATCTCAGATTAGACACTGACCCACGTGAGTCAAGAATGGACAACGCTAAATGCTTTTTTTACGGTTTTATTTACACCGACCATCCCAACCCGGGCGTGTCCCAGGTTTTAATCTTGAAAATCTGGTCGGCCTATTCTTGATTTGTGTAAAACTATCATTTATATTTACAATAGTTATAGAGGAGCAAAAACGGTGGCACATTCCAGGCAGAGCAATGATAAATCTACAGAAACAAGCGCCAGAAAAGTGACACAGTGCACCTTTAAGGAAGCCTGTGTTGAGAGTGACAGGAAATGGACAAGGGCAGGTGAAATACAAAGGACAAATTTCTCTGCGGGGACGATAAAATCTTCAACTTTCACCTATAGAAGTTCAGCCCCAGCTCCCACGGGTCACTCATATTATGTGTACTAAAAATACACAGGTTTTGACTGACGAGGCTGTTTCACTGTTTTCTATAAACACAGAGGAGCTTTTTCCACACAAACCTGTTCTGTTTGTGAAGCTATCAGCACCAGCCTGCAGGTCAGATCTGGACGAGAACTGGGCTCCAGGGCTTCTGTCTGCGTTTGTTTCGGGGTTTTTCAGAGCTTAAATGTTAGAAATGAGGCCCTGAAGCTGTGTGAGTGGGTTCTTTCAGTGCTTAAATGTGAGAAATTAGGTCCTGAAGCTGTGTGAGTGTTTTTTCAGAGCTTAAATGTTAGAAATGAGGTCCTGAAGCTGTGTGAGTGGGATTTTTCAGAGCGTAAATGTTAGAAGTGAAGTCCTGAAGCTGTGTGAGTGTTTTTTCAGAGCTTAAATGTTAGAAATGAGGTCCTGAAGCTGTGTGAGTGGGATTTTTCAGAGCGTAAATGTTAGAAGTGAAGTCCTGAAGCTGTGTGAGTGTTTTTTCAGAGCTTAAATGTTAGAAATGAGGTCCTGAAGCTGTGTGAGTGGGATTGTTCAGAGCGTAAATGTTAGAAGTGAAGTCCTGAAGCTGTGTGAGTGTTTTTTCAGAGCTTAAATGTTAGAAATGAGGTCCTGAAGCTGTGTGAGTGGGTTTTTCACAGCTTAAATGTTAGAAATAAGGTCCTGAAGCTGTGTGAGTACGTTTACATGCACATTATGATCAGGTTTTTTAAGTATCCCGGTTTCGTCATGGCACATGTATATGAAGTATCCCGGTTTCAGTGTCCTATATAAGCCAGTATCCCGGTTATGAGAACCGGGGTATTGTAGCTGGGAATACTACTCCAATACTAACCGGGATACTGTGGCATGAATCTGCAGTATCCCGAATACGGCAACATAAAGTCGAGTGCACATGCCTCCAAAAGACAAACAAACACAGCTGTAGTAAGTCTGAAGAGAAGCTCGGGCTCCATCACAAACCGTATACAGTCTATGGGCTCCATCTGAAAATGGGCAAAAATACCTCCTTCCTTCTCCTTCTTTCTCTTTATCGCTGATCTCTGAGAGCTTCGTCATGAGGTCGACTATAAGGACCAAGGAGCAGGAAGGAGCAGTGAGGAGAAGGAGCTGCTTTCGGTGGATCCAGATCCTCCTGACCAGCGGTGGGAAACTACAACTCTGAGAAAACGGACTACAACAAGTGCATCACGCTCCACTACAGCGCTGAGTTTTATGAGAATTATTCACACCTTTCAGTCTTTTCATCAAAGCGGGGGGCGACAGAAATAAAGAGACTGTGCGTGAATGAAATAACAACCTGCACACGTACGAACAAACTCAGCAGCACATCCTCTGTCACAGAAAGAACATGCATATTACACTGTTTTTTCTTTAAATGAGCCATGTGGTTTTAAGTTTCATTTCTGTAAAACGTAAACACGTGTGCACAAAGCTGCATTAAACACATTATAATATCATGGTTGCTTGTATTTTTCTTGGCTTATTAAATATATATTTTTTGCGTTTGCATTTGTAAGATTATGTTAAGAAACCGGGAGACTACATTTGATCACGTACAGAGGGATATGAGTGTCCCGAACACTGCCATAACCGGGATATGGGTTTTTTTCAGAACTTAAATGTTAAAAATGAGGTCCTGAAGCTGAGTGAGAGTTTTTTTCAGATCTTAAATGTTAGAAATGAGGTCCTGAAGCTGAGTGAGAGTTTTTTTCAGAGCTTAAATGTTAGAAATGAGGTCCTGAAGCTGAGTGAGTGGGTTATGGAGTCTGTGATGATCTGTGGAAATGTCAAGAATGTGTTTTGTAACGGAAAAGGTTAAAGCACGAGAGGAGAGAAAGGCCAGAAGAATTAGACTGATGTGAGAGTGTGTAGGTGTGTGTGTGTGTGTAGGTGTGTGTGTGTGTGTGTGTGCGCGCAGAGGTGGGTTAAGTAGCCAAAAACCTTATTCAAGGAGAGGTCCGTTAAATACTTTTCTCAAGGTCAGACCTGTGGAGAGGCAACTTCAGCTATAAAACCCCCTGTAACTGAATAAATGTAAGCCTCAATGTGATGCTGAACGTTAGAGGAAACTGAATGAAATGCTGTGCGCGTCTCTGAATTGACTTGTACAAATTATAAATCTGGAACGACTCGCTCTGAAAACATTCAGCAGACACGGAACGGCCTGACGAACACTTGAATCTGATTGGCCAAAGAGTCACAATAGCAGAACAAGTAAAAAAAAAAATCGAACTTTACTTAAATCTGAAGAATCTGTTCACTCATTTGAACGAGTAAAAGTAAAAAGCAAAAGTCATATCTGGGTGCCGCTATTGCAAAACCTCATATTGGTCTTGCAGAACTTAATCCGAGGAATATGTATTCTGTAACCGTGCAGAACTTTCTAACTGTAAAAGACAGAAACTTACTTTTCCCCTCTGAAAGTGCAGACATAGAGGTTTCTGTACATTTCTGCGGCTTTATCCTACGTCACACTCACGCTGTGTGATGACGTGAGCAAAACGAGTGTCCAATAGGAACTTTGTTTTTCCCAAACTCATGCGCTCCGTCCATTTTGATCGAGCCAAACTTTGCCAAAGAGTGAAATGAGTCAAGATGGTCGACTCCTCTGACTGTGTGTGTTTATAACGAGTGAAAAAGTCGCTCTAAGTGGAGTTAATTCTCACATACATGGAAAATTACGCATCTTGGTCCGTGTAATTGCACATCCCTTTCTATTTTCATTTAAAGGTTTATTTCACTCAAAATGTACAAATCCAAATGTCATTTCCACCATGAAAATGCAGAAGTGCTGTGGCTCTGGCCCTGGACCTGACAGGAGCTGTTTCCAGGACTGGACCAGGAAAGTCATGGAGCCACTGCACTTTTTTTTTGTTTTTAGGGCAATAAGGAGATTTTTAGTTTATTTTTTTGTAGCTAAGGCCATAAATTAAGCATTTTTTATGTCCCAAAAGATGTTTATACATGTTTGCTGTGTGTTTTGTATAAAAGAGTGTGAATTGTATTTTCTGTTTTTTTCTTCATCTCTATTTCTGATCCTGTAGCTTTTATCACAGCCACATGACACAACTACAGCAGCAGATTGTGAAATAACAGGTTGGACTGAACAAAAGGATGTAGAACACTTCATTAGGGGGTAAAAGGGGCAGTTTTACAAACAAAATTAAGAAAAAAATCCAGGTCAGGAGAAATGGACTAAAATTGTCCTTAGGTCTTTGGGGGTTAAAACAACAAACTTATGTGGCCTACTTTGAATTGAAAAAAAAAAAAACAGTTTCAGAACAACAACAATGGAAAAATGTGTTTCAATCAAAGGTGTGAGCTTATGGACTAAATGAAAAACTCAAAGCTTCAAAATCTTTTCAAGTGTTTAAAAGAAATGTCAAACATGATATTCTAAAAAAGTATGAAGTATGAACTATCCTTTTGTGTTATTTAATACTGTGTAAGTCACGGAAATAAATAAATGTTTTACTTTGTGTAATAAGGCGGCGAATATCACAAACAAGTCTATACTTCTTTCTGCTCCCTTTCATTCACACTGATGCATGAACATAATTATTTTGTATTCATCTTTCACGAATGAAACAAATAAAAAATGAAATGAATGAAAGTTTTATAAAACCGCCTTTATGTAGGCGCTAAATCACACAACACAAAACAGTTGGAGTAAACGTGCGACAGACTGAGCAGCAGACAGAGGAGCAGACTGAGGGCGCCGAGTTATGCACCGAGGCCAGAGCGCCGTCACCCACCAAATGGTTTCCAGCAAGATGAAAACTATTATTATTCTGGTGCAACTCAAGAGAACAATTTAAAGTGCAATATGGAACTTTTGTGCTATGGCTTTTTCTATGTGGAGATCACATCTTATCATGTCATGTTATTATTCATTGCACTTTATTAAGGTTTTAGCTTGTTAACTTGTTGCGTCAACTGTAAATGGATTTATCATTGAATACAAATGAGTGAGATCAATTAAATCTATGCAGTGTTAATATTTAATGGGCCCCAGGCCGCTCTGCACTGGAAAAATGCTCAGAAGCTCAAAAGAGTGAATTTTGTGTAATATAGGACCTTTAAACCATAGTACCGTATTATACTATAGAGGCACCGGTATATAAGCCGTATCCACTTTATTTTTTTAAAAAATTAAGAAAAAAGTTATACAAGCCGCAACCGGGCTATAAGCCGCTGATATCTATGTTGAAAAATTAGATATTTACTGCATATACAGAACAATTTTGTACTGTAAATGTACATTTATGTACCTGAACAGATTCTTTCTGAACAGTGCCATTTAACACGGCAGCAACTGTGCTGATTAAAACGGGGTCAAAAACAGAAAAGAACCGGTAATTGATTTACCTTCATTTCTCCTGTGCAGTGAAACCACAAGTCACTTTAATGATCTCCGCTGAAATTGCTTATGTGCAGCAGCACGGCAGAGATCTGCAGGACACAATTTTCAGTCCCGCTCCCGCAGACTTCAGTCCCGCTCCCACGGGCTTTCAGAATGTTCTTTCAGAATGTTCTTATTATACATCCATGGTCCCGCGCCGCACTGTTTTGTGTTGGTCCCGCGGGTCCCGGGCTCTACAGCGGTTTCCTTCCTGGAGCAAGATTGATGCCTTTAACTTAAAACTTGCATCACACAAACTCCTTCATGTGCTTTTCATGATGAAGGGGTGAGGATTTGAAAATAATTACCAGTCAGTAATTTGTCGTGTGTGTTATATCTGCTAAATAAAAAGTAGCATATTCTTCTTTGCATTAATTTTCCGTCGATCTTGTTTCTGAAATTCTGGTCAGAGCGCCCCTAGCCGTGGAAGAAAAATCCACAGATTAGCCGCACCTTTGTAAAAGCCGCATGGTTCAAAGCCTGGGAAAAAAGTAGCGGCTTATAGTCTGAAAAATACGGTACTTTCTTTTCTATCCCATGTGTCCTTATATCTGTGTAATCCCTCAGTGGTCCAGATAGGTTCCACAGTGGTCCGGGGGCATATGTTAGTCCATGTGGTCTCTCCTGACAGCCCTACCACGTTCTAAGCCCACACACATGTCCATTCCTCACAGCAGGTATCCTTTAATCCCAGCTCAGGCCGATCTATCTTGTAAATCTGTCCTTCCGCCCAACCACAGCTCCGAGCTCCGAGCGGCTGGCTGCTGTTTGCTGACACACCTGGCTCCTCCAAAACTTATCTCTCTTCATTTCACCCGGACACACACATAATCCATTACCGCCTCATCGGGCACAGTAATTAAACCGCCAGCCCCCCCCCACCTGGCCTCGGCTACGGTCGGACAAGTTTGGGCTGGAGGGGGAAAGGGGGGGACAGGAGAGTGTGAAAGGGAGAGTGTGCCGGGCTCTACGCAAAATATCGATCAGGAAATATTGGATTTTATGTGGCCAGACCTCCTTGTCAAAGTCTAATCTCGTCAAGTCTCTGAAGCTAAGCAGAGCCGGGCCTGGTCAAGACTCGGATCGGAGACCAGCGGGAATATTCAGTGCCACAGGGGGGCGCCAGTGACAAAAAAACGCTGTTGTGTCCCTTGGCAAGACACTTCACCCTAGGGTTGGGCGGTAATACGGTAATACAGTATCCTGTGGTATCAAAAAGTAGCAGTGGTATCAGTTTCATTACCATCATAAACAAAAAATCTGCATAAGGACCTAAAACCAAAGCAGGACTTTCTCCCCTCCGCTCTCTCTCCTCTTCAAACGTCGTTACGCTCGGAGATTTCCATCCACACGCAGCGAGGAAGAAGAAAAAAACCTGACTGACGCTTCGTGGGCGACGTTGAGTCCAAAAGTTTGTGATGGAGACGTTTTATTGAAGCCTAGAGTCGAAAGGTGACGAGGTGCTGAAGAGGAGAAAGTTCCTGTTTGAGGGCAAAGTCAGCAGGCCCCTCCTGCCCCCTCACTCCCCCCTTTAGTCCTGAGTTTAGGGTGAATTAAGGGTGAATTGAGGGTGAATTTTGGGTGAGTTTTGGTTGAGTTTTGGGGTGAGGTTTGGGTGAGTTTTGGGTGAGTTTAGGGTGAATTTAGGGTGAATTGAGGGTGAATTTTGGGTGAGTTTTGGTTGAGTTTTGGGGTGAGGTTTGGGTGAGTTTTGGGTGAGTTTAGGGTGAATTTAGGGTGAATTGAGGGTGAATTTTGGGTGAGGTTTGGGTGAGTTTTGGGTGAGTTTGGGTGAATTTGGGGTGAGTTTTGGGTGAATTTTGGGTGAGTTTTGGGGTAAATTTGGGGTGAATTTGGGATGAGTTTTGGTTGAGTTTTTGGATGAGTTTTGGGGTGAATTTTGGGTGAGTTTGGGTGAATTTGGGGTGAGTTTTGGATGAATTTGGGGTGAATTTGGGGTGAATTTTGAGTGAGTTTGGGGTGAATTTTGGGTGAATTTTGGGATGAATTTTGGGTGCGTTTGAGGTGAGTCTTGAGTGAGTTTTGGGGTAAATTTTGGGTGAGTTTTTGGGTGAGTTTGGGGTGAGTTTTGGGTGAATTTTGGGTGAATTTTGGGTGAGTTTTTGGGTGAGTTTGGGGTGAGTTTTGGATGAATTTTGGGTGAATTTGGGGTGAGTTTTTGGGTGAGTTTAGGGTGAGTTTGGGGTGACGGCGCAGTGAGGCCGTAGGGGGGACGGCAGATTGCAGATTCATGTGTCTGGCTTTGGCCGCGGTGGCATTTTAATGGCGGCACCGCTCCGGAATCTCAATGAGGAGAGTTGAGGGAGTTCACGGAGAATCTGAGGCAGAGATGGACGAGCTGGAGCTTCCGAGCCGTTGTGATACGACCGGAGTATAATGTGATCACTATCAGACGGAGGGCAGGAGACGCCGTCCAGTGTTAATGATATTTTCAAAGGGACATTAAAGAAAGAAATGGACCCGTGTTGGACCTGAGCATTTTTATTTGTGCATTTTTCCTTTGTATTTGACCGTTCACAGTTAACACCAGGAACATTAAAGGTCCGATATTACACTAAATGGACTCTTGTGAGCTTTAAGTCATGTTCTAATCCTGTTATGCCGACAAAAACATACCCGGAGTTGTGTTTTGTTCCATTTACACGTTTATTATTAGTCTGTCTACATCTCCAACGCTTAAAACGCTCTGTCCAAACCTCGTGATGTCATGAAGTGGTAGGTTTCCGGAGAATATGCAAACAATTCTAGTGAAGGTGTGTAGAATTTAATAATAATAATAAAGCTCTCTCATTCTATGTGGAGTTTGCATGTTCTCCCTGTGTCTGGGCGGGTTTCCTCTGGTTTTCCATCAAAACAAACCACGCACAACAGGTCAGATCCAGGTCCTGGCCAAGACTAGACCAAGATCTGGACCTACCTACCTGAAAACCGATACGGGTACGAGTACAATCATTTCTGTACTTGCCGATACCGAGTACTGATACTGATACCAATCTATAAATGTGCAAGAGCAAAAAAATAATAATAAATTTAATAAACCCAGTAAAAAACAAAAAAAAACAGCCCTGATATTCCCTCTACACACCAGACTGTCTCCCTAAGAAGAACTTTGAACTTTTCTTTCTTTCATTTTATTATTATTGTTATTATTTAATTTAGGTCTGATTGAGAGTGAGAAATGTAATTTCATATTTTCTTCTGTGAATGTGAAAATTTGACAATAAGTTTTTTTAAAATCTTGATTATAATGTGTTTAATGCAGTTTTTTGCACATTTGTTTACATTTTACAGAAACGGCTGCGCTGATGTGGTTCAGCTTCTGTGGGACTAAAGGACACGACTCAGTGGAATATGAGTGTTCTCCCTGTGACAGAGGATGTTCTGCTGATGCTGAGTCTGTTCTGTGCGTATGTCACGTTGGAGATGTTAATAATAATAATAATAATAATAATAATAATACATTTTATTTATTAGGCGCCTTTCTGGACACTCGCCTTACAACAAGTACAATATACATTATAGGCAGTTAAAAGCAACAATTAAAACACAAACAGTAGAAAACAAACAGTAAAACCTTTAAAAGGACAGTGCAGTTATGGCTGAAGTGAAAAGTCTGAACAGGTGAGTTTTGAGTTTGGTTTTGAAGTTCGTGTTCGCGTTAAACTTTTCAGAGCTCGTACGAGTGCAGCGGCTCTTTCACTCATGTCGCTCCAGTCGCTTTATTTACGTCACTCTGGTTTCTCATGACCGGGACACTGCAGAATGAGTCGTGTAATAGTGATATCGGTGCGCGGTATCGGCAAATGTTTAATGAGTATATTATGGAAGTATCGGTATCGGTGCAGCCCTACCTGTGTCCCACTGCTACAGCACGGTTTTAACACTGGAGGAGAGACTGGAGGACGGTTCAAGCGCACAATAAACAGGGACAATAAAGTGGTGCTGTAACCGTAACCTGAAGAAGAGGCTGCCAATCTGCACCATAACCCTCCAACACTCACTCACACACTCACACACACACACACAGCTCGCTCACACAGGCGAGGGGGCTGAAGTGCCTTGTCCCAGGACACAAAAACAGAACTCAGTCCGAGCGAGACCAATTACTCTTTACTAACCTTCTCAAAGCGACTATAAAACACTGCAATAACGAGCAGGAGACAAAGTCAAAGTACGGCCGAAAGTGAAGGCAAAGCAGGAACAGGAAGAGCTAAAAACACTTAAAATGAATCGAATCAAATCAAAAATAAACTGATGATGTCCTTGCTATGTCTCAACTTAAAGCATATTGTGCTTAACATGTTAATTCCTCACTATGGCATTAAAGAAACAAAATCCTGTGAATAAAAAATAACGATATTGGACTGTTACGCAGGATCAATCCGTACGCACACAGGTGCTCATCAGACCAGAGGGCTTCAATTCTTGTGTTTATTTCTCAAAAGTTTTTATTTAT
>CM068350.1:36757644-36775144 GCA_034769755.1 Odontamblyopus lacepedii
AAGTGGAACCGGAGCTGGCGTTCAAAAACAGTAAACGCTCGGCTCGTTTCTCACTCAAAAACACGTCTTATTTCCGAACGCGAGCGCCCGAAACTGAAGCAAAGTTCTGGTAAAAGTGGATGAAAAGCGTTTCGGTACCTGTTGTTTCGTCAGGTAGTCCGCCAGCGTGTTCAGCAGCTTGTAGAAGATCTCAAACCACGGGAGGTAGCTGCGAAAAAACACAAGAAACACAGAACAACACAACTTAATAAACAGCACAAGATTTATTTAAAGATCCCGTATCGCACAAAACTGACTCTTGTGAACTTTAAGACATGTTAAAATGTTGTTTCCGCCACAGAAACAGACCTGGAGTTGTGTTTTGTTTCATTCGCATGCCTCAGAAACACCTTTTTATTAGACTGTCTACATATCTAAACCTCAAAACGCTCTGTTCCACCTTGTGATGTCATGAAGGGGTAGTTTAACAGCTCCTTTTACCTTTTAGTTCAGCAGAGATTAGCAATTCCAGGGCTGAAATTTATGATACGAGTATAAACACGCGAAGATAAACAATTAGTCTTGAAAATGATGATATTGTCCCAAAAAAGAGCTTTTAAAATGATCCTTTGGGGCTCAAAATCAGCACTGACTCTGTTCTTTTTCGGTTCTTGTGAGACTTCGTTTCTAGGGGTATAAGAAAACAATCGATTCAGCGATACAGCTCTGGAAGAAAATAAGAGCCCACTGCATTTTTCTTTCTGAAATCAGCGTCTCTACATGTGTGACGGCCGTTCTGTTTCAGCGTCTTTTGAATCCAACACAAACACACCTCATTCTGCTTCATGAGGCACTGATGAGGAGATCACCTGAACCAAATCTTAAATCAGATTCAGGAGGAAAAGGAGAAAAAATCTGGGTTATTCCACCAAATATTGATTTCTGAACTCTTCCCAAGTTCAAACATTAGTATTGTGTTGTTTTAAAATGAATCTGATCTGGTTTTTTTCATATTATTTGAGGTCTGAAAACATTTAATCTTTTTTGTTATTTTGACCATTTGTCATTTTCTGCAAATAAATGGTCTAAATGACAATATTTTTATTTGGAATTTGGGAGAAATGTGGTCAGTCGTTTATAGAATGAAACAAAAATGTTCCTTTTACTCAAACACAAACCTATAAGTAGTAAAATCAGAGAAACTGATCATTTTGCAGTGTCTCTTATTTGTTTCCAGAGCTGTATATTCTTATTACATCGAGAGACAATAAAATAATAATGTAGATTCTGTACAGAAGCGGGTTAGTGTAGGATAAATGTTGATGATTTTGAAGGGAAAGAAATATTTTTTATGTATTTGTTTTTTTTCCTCTTAGGTGTAGGAAGTAGAACAGAGTTTACTAGAGTTTTCCACTTTTCTATGTTAATAAAAGCATTAAAATGACTTTTCAAGGGACAAAAATGTCCCATTAGTTTGTGCTTAATCGAACTATGACATTCATGAGATTAATCACGATTAAATATTTTAATCGACTGACAGCACCAAAATTTACATTTGATTGGTCATTTTGCTCAAACACAAACCTGTAAGTAGTAAAATCAGAGAAACTGATCATTTTACAGTGGTGTCTTATGTTTTTTCAGGGCTGTATATTGTGATATTTCATGGCACATTTCTCAAATTGATTCAAAATGCATCTGAATCAGCTTTTAAAATAATATTTTTCACTAAAATTCATTCGTTGCATTCAATGTTCTCAAAATTGCCGTGCATTTTCTTCAAATTATCTCATGCTTTAAGAATGGTAAATTATATTTCATACAGTTTGTTCGTGTGAAGGTGTAGATGACGATATTATTAGAAGTAATTATCGATAAATTGCGATATATCATCTGTTGCTATAGTGTTGGGATTTATCGGGACATATCGAATCGTGACGTGTATATCATGATATCAGACTCAAGGCAATGCACACTCCTACTTGTTTATAACTGAGAGTTTATATTTTATTACTTATTTTTCTATTTTATTTTGACTTGTGCAGGTTCTGTAATCTATGTAATTACGCCTCAAGTATGTGGGGGTCTTGTTCACAGTGAGGGGAGGATGGAGCGTGAGGGTGACAGGTGGATCGGTGCAGCGTCGGCAGTGATGTGGTCGCTGTATCGGGGCCGATGTGGTGAAGAGGAGCTGAGCCCAAAGGCAAAGCTCTGGATTTACTTCAGTCTATTCTCCTCCCCTCACCTGTGGTCATGAGCTCTGGTCTCGAAAGGACCAGATCGAGATACAAGCGAAGAAATGAGTTTCCTCCAGAGTGTCCGGGCGCTCCCTTAAGCCGGGCGAACACTGCGCGATATTTCAGATGGTTTCACTCAGCTTCAGCTCAAACTGTACGACCGAATCTCAGGGTTTAAAAGTTCCCAGCTCACGATTCCTGTTCTCACACTGTACAAACTGATGCTCTTATACGATCCGCCTGCGCACTCCGTACGTCCACATCACGACCGGAGTTCTCGTTCCACAGAAACCACAGAAGGCCTTGGTCTGTACCGTTCTCTGTGTCCGTGCATGTAAGTGTTTATTTATACAGCGCTTTTTCACAGACAGATGTCACAAAGACGCTTTTACAGAGGATTATTTACAGAGCATCTTCATTCACTCCAGACCCGGTGGTGTAAACTACTGTTGTAGCCACAGCTGCCCTGGGACAGACTGACGGAGGAGCGGCTGCCAGGCCAACCACCACTAACACTCACACAACTTTCACACCTACAGTGCATGTTTTGGGTGGTGCCACACGTGTGGTTTGGCAGATTCTGGCAAACTGGTTCGTGGAAATACTTCAACAGTGAGACCCTGACGAGAGGCAACAGGATTTTAAACAGGTTTGATTTTCTTGCGACTGATCGGGAGCTGGTCGTGAGGGATTCATCGGTTCTCGTTACCCCATGTTTACACACGATTGAGCCAAAACCCATCAAAACAGTCGCACAAGTGAAAAATCGGCTCAAAAAGGGCCAAAATTCAACAGTGTACGTCCGGATTTAGAGATAGGGTGAGGAGCTCGGCCACACGGGAGGAGCTTAGAGTAGACCTGCTGCTCCTCCACGTGGAGAGGAGCAGCTGAGGCTCGGGCATCTGTTCCCGAAGCCTCCTGGACGTCTCCCTGGAGAGTTGTTCCGGGCATGTCCCACCAAAACGAGGCCTCGGGGAAGACCCAGGACCCACTGGAGGGACTAGAGGGACGTGTGGGCCCCTCTGCTCAGACCTCTGCCTGTGACCCGGCCCCGGATGAAGCAGAAGAAAACGGACGGACGGAGACTGTTATCAAACCTTTTATTTATTTCTCTTCTCTTTGTTTCACTCGTTCTTGTATTTTCTCCCATGAGTGATTCAAGCGTTTCCAGGCCGTGAGCCTCGGGCGGGTTCGCTCAGACCCTCTCAAACCCATAACCCTGAGTTACATCCACTTAAATCGCGCTGTCCTGTCGTTATTACAGTGAAAACCGCCGCAGTGAAATCCCATAATATGTCCCTGCTGTTTCCATGGCGACCGGGCTGAAGAATTCCCCTCCATAAAAGTCTCGGAGCGGCGCTGTTTACAAGCATGAGGCTCCCAGATGCACGGGGGCCGCACAGGCACAACAACACTCCGGCTGCACGGCCTCGTCTCCTTCACTTCGCTCCTTACTCCTCTTACTTCCTCCTTTCTCCCTCTGTCCTTACCTCACTCCATTTGTCCTTCTCTCCCTCTTTTTGCCTCAGCTAACCTCTTTCATTCTCCCTTTCCTTCTTTCACTCATCTCATTTGA
This sequence comes from Odontamblyopus lacepedii, assembly GCA_034769755.1. Classification (NCBI taxonomy): domain Eukaryota; kingdom Metazoa; phylum Chordata; class Actinopteri; order Gobiiformes; family Gobiidae; genus Odontamblyopus; species Odontamblyopus lacepedii. Next base: position 36,761,437 of record CM068350.1, read on the forward strand.
AGTAAAGATACAGAAACAATAAAGAGTTTTCAGTACTTTAGTTAATTAGTATTTTTTCCTTGCTCACACTTGTATTAATAATTATCTGAAACAACAAAACAGAATTATAATGCTCATGAATACAAATAAAATAGCCTTAAGGCCTTTTTTCACACTGGAAGGCGAAGCAAAATCGATGCAGTTGCAAACAGTTTTTTTTTTTTTTGAGAAATCGTCGGGTTTGCCATGGTTCACAAAGTCTCTCTATATGAGCGCAAACGTTCGTCACGGCCTCGTCAAGTTCGCCGTCCTGAACTTTTCTGAAATGTTAAATAAATGCATCAGTGGTCGCCAAGGAAAATGCACTCGGTAAAGGTTCGCCAAGACGTCGTTAAGGTTCTCCAGCCTTCGTTATTGAATCGCTGTTGATCGTCAAGATGTCGTCGATTCTTGCGTTGGCGACATCCTGATGATTTCGTGGCAATTCAATAACGAAGATCGACAAACCCTCTGCAAACACTTGCGATTCACATCCGAAAATAAACCGACATATCAACGAATAGATGGATTTCTGGTTTACGAGAGGCGTCTATTCCCCCGGAGCCGGAATCAGTCCATCCGCTGAGCCGGGACCTTTGCCAGTGAACCCAGCTTCATCTCTCCCACAACAGCCGCCTCCAGATCCTCTGGTTAATCCAGATCCCAGGGTTTGACTGACGAAGAAGTGGAACTCTGCGAACTCTCAGGGAATGGGAACGGAAGAGGGCTGCGCAGTGCATTCTGGGACGTAAACAATGCGTGTGTCGCCATTTTTGAATGCACGAACTGAGTGAGAAGTAAGTGAAATAGTAGCTGCAGTTCAGTATTGTTTAGTTTAGTTTACTATGCTAAAAATAGTGGAAAAGACGGTCTGTACAGGGACAAACTCCTGCCGGATGCGAGGAGACGGTATATGGAAAAAATTAGTTTGATCGGCGATATGGATCCTTACGAGATACCGGCAAAACATTGGACGCGAGACCCCGACGACTTATCTCCACTGATATTTTCAGATATTGTGGCGTATTTAGTATATATATTAGTGAGTGCCGATACCGATACTCAGTTTCGGAAATATAAGTCTTTGGACGCTCACGTTCAGTTTACGAACGGTCGGGTGCATGACTTGGAAATGTCCAAACACCAGAGCTCTGGAAACAGCGCCATTCGTGCCAAGGGAAGTGTGTTGGTTTTCTAAAGCAGGTGGTGTAGGGTGCAGTGTTTCCCAAATGTTTGTAATATGGTTGGAATAAATCTCCTTGATTAGTTTCATCTTTACCACCAAACAACATGTTCTGCTGTTGGTCGGGTGACCAGACGACCTGAAATTTAAGCTGTTGTCCCAAATCCCGAATTCATCCGAAAATTACACTCAAACAGAATACTGAAGAGTTATTTTCTGATAAACATAAAAAACTATTGGTAGGGAGGTTGAGTCGACGGCACACAGGTCCTGACGGCTTCTGGACGCTCTGTTCTCAGGTGAACATTCCCCTTGGTCGCCTCCTACGACAGGGAAGAGCGTCTGACTGAAGCGCAGACAGGACGCAGCAGCCGCCGCGTTTGATTCGTTTTCCACGCAGGAAAACAATAAAACAATATGTCGTTATTAATCTTCTTTCCCCTTCGATAGTGTGAACAACTAACAACAGAATAAGTTCGTCCCATGGCGGCGCGAACCGAACCAGCCTCCACTGAACACGGGGAGTGTGGAACCCAGTGTCCGGTTCCCTCTCACACCGGAAGTGGTGACGTCACATTCCCGTTCCCTATTGGAACAGAGATCATCCTATTTTCTTTATACAGTCGTGGCCAAAGGTTTTGAGAATGACACAAATACATTTTCACAGGCGCTGCTGCTGCTTCATTGTTTTTAGGTGTTTTCTCACATGTTTTTACGGTTTTACTGAAATACAATTACAAGCTTTCATAAGTATCAAAAGATTTTATTGATAATTACACTGAGTTCACGCAACGAGTCAATATTTGCAGTGTTGACTCTTCTTTTTCAAGACCTCTGCAGTTTTCCCTGGCATCTGTCAATCTACTTCTGGACCAAATCCAGACTGAGGCCGTCCATTTTTGTATAATCAATGCTTTGAGTTTGTCCACCCGCCTCTTGAGGACTGACCACAAGCTCTCGGCGGGGAGTTTCGTGGCCATGGACCTAAAATCTTTATGTGTTGTTCCATTTAGTTATTCCGTTTGCTTTATGGTGAGGTCCATCCCGCTGGAAAAGGCTTTGTTCATCACCAAACTGCTCTGGGACGGTTGGGAGGCGTTGCTCCCGGAGGACGTTCTGGCACCAAAATGAATATTTGTGTCATTCTCAAAACTTTTGGCCACGACTGTATAAACCCGAAGGTCATGTGACTTCACGTCGCCAGTACTTCGCGAAGCAGTCGCCAAGAGGTCGTCCCTGAATCGCATCCACGTCGCAAGTCCTCGCCGTTAGTCCGTCTGTAGTCGCCAGCAGTTCCCCAACAGTCCTCAGTATTTGTTAATATTCTTCAAAAGAATATATAAGTTCGCGGTAACGGCGTCTTTGCATCGCGCACACCTCGTCCTGACAAAGTATCGCCAACAGTTCGTAAATATACCGCAAAAGAGGAACACTAGTGATGTCTTGACGAGGGGTTCGCGATATTCCGCTCGCCAACGCATCGCAAATACGTCGGCCGCCACTGTGAAAGTCGCTTTTTTTTGTTTCTTTTACGTCCGTTCGGAGACGTTTTACAAATGTTCACGTCGTCTCAGCCGCCCTGGGACAGACTGAGCGAAGTGAGGCTCCCGATCTGCACCGTCAGCTCCTCCCACCACCACAAACTAGGAAAGGGAGGGCGAAGTGTCTTGCCTAAGGACACAACATCTGACTAGAACTAGAGCTTCAGAGATCAGAGGAGACTCGGCCTTTTCGAGGACTGGAGCTTTGTACTTTCCAAGGACCCGTCAGGCATCACAGCCTCTTTTCAAAACGCTTTTTTTAAATAAATTTTACGAGCGTTTACACATTTTGTTTTGATTTTCATGAAACCGGGGAAGGACTCGGCTCAGACGCGACACTGCTGACAAAAAACCCAAACTATCCCTTTAAAACACATCGCACACTTCAGTCCAAAGTCACGTGCCGCCGTCTGTCACGTGTTAAAAACGGCAAAATAAAATGAATTAATTAATTAAATAAATAAAATCTGAATTACCAAAAAAAGGGAGAAATTCAGCGGCGTTTAATCCACTTCTTTATACAGTCTGTGGTAAAGCGTCTTTAAGTCTCCTTCTCTCTCTCCTCCTCTCTCCTCCTTCCTATCTCCTCATCTCTCGTCCTCTCCTTTCCCTCTCTCCTCCTCTCCTTTCCCTCTCTCCTCCTCTCCTTTCCTCCTCCTCCTCTCCTCCTCCATCACTCCTTCCTCTCCCTCTCTCCTCCTCTCCTCCTTCCCATGACTACTTCACTTGTCTCTGTATTTGTGGATTTCTCCGTCCGTCACGATCTCGTTCCCGCCGTTTCCTTTAAACCCTGTCGGGAAGTTTCTCCGGTGGACGTCTCCAGTGTTTGTTTTTAATGTTGTGCAATCAAATAATCATATTCAGCACTCGGGGTCGGGACGAGAGCGGGAAAAACGAGCGTCGTTGGAGTCGCACATTTATTTTTAACCCGTATGAATAAAAAGACGAGACGAGCCCCATGAAATAAACACGTCTGAATTAAAGCTTCATCAGCCGCAGGGACTGAGCGAGAGAAAATCCCCATTCTGCAACGGACAGTGAACGCACCTTCATGTCAGTGACGGACAGTGAACGCACCTTCATGTCAGTGACGGACAGTGAATGTACCTTCATGTCACTGACGCACAGTGAACGCACCTTCATGTCACTGACGCACAGTGAACGCACCTTCATGTCACTGACGCACAGTGAACGCACCTTCATGTCACTGACGCACAGTGAACGCACCTTCATGTCACTGACGGACAGTGAACGCACCTTCATGTCACTGACGGACAGTGAACGCACCTTCATGTCACTGACGGACAGTGAACGCACCTTCATGTCAGTGACGGACAGTGAACGCACCTTCATGTCAGTGACGGACAGTGAATGTACCTTCATGTCACTGACGCACAGTGAACGCACCTTCATGTCACTGACGGACAGTGAACGCACCTTCATGTCAGTGACGGACAGTGAACGCACCTTCATGTCACTGACGGACAGTGAACGCACCTTCATGTCACTGACGCACAGTGAACGCATATGAAGAGACGTTGCACCTTCGACTACGCAGAAAACAATGTGCGGGTTCTGCCTGAGCCAATCAGAACACAGAACACTCTGCACGTTCATACTCATGCTAAAAAAAAGCATGACAAATTGCACAAAAAAATCCACAGAAGGTGAACCACGTTATCATGAGGGACGACTGTGCAACAAAACGAGAGTCAAACAGCGAAGCAATCAGGGAGGTGCACAGGGGGGTTGCTCTGGTTGAACAAAATAATAATTTTTTTTTTTTTTAATCGGTCGAAGCATACAGGTTTTCATGCATGAAAATGTCTATGCCTAGATTTGAAAGTGAAAATAAAATAGTGCCTCATTCACTTACATTAAGGCCCCGCAGTGTGAGTCTGGAGGGAGGGGCTCAGTTCTGTTTACAGAGCCACAGAGCTGCACACGACCAGCACCTGAGCCTGGCGCAAAGTAAAAAGAGATTACCCACAAGCCCCGGCCCCACGGAGCAAGCCCCGGCCCCGCAGGGCCAGCCCCGGCCACTGCCCCTCAAACTTCCTGTGCACGTCCCTGGACACAATCGCTCCAAACAAACAGTTTCTCTGGAGGAACCAGCAGAGCCACTTTAACACGACCAGTTTAATTCGTCACTTACGGATCGATATATAATCTTTATAAGGAAATTTTAAGTGTTTTTTGGCTGAAAAGTTACACTCTGTGGCTTTAAGTTAAAAATACACTTTCGTTCAAACTCATAATGTCTTAATCTCGTAATGAACTTCATGTTTGGGCCGTTTTCCAGCTCTTTGGGTCTTTAAATCAGTTACACACACACACACACACACACACATACGCACATACACACTCACACACTCACACACACATACACACACATACACACACACACACACACACACACATACACACTCACACACACACACACACACACATACACACTCACACACATACACACACATACACATACACACATATGCACACACACACACTCACACACCTGACGCTGTCGCTCTTTTACAGCCGCTTCACTTCAGGGGTCAAAGGTTAATCACGTGGAAGGAAGTGTCCTCGGGCGACCATATAAGGACGCAGGAACAGGCGGACGACTTCAAAACGCACCGACTGAAACCCGAAAACTTCAGAGTTATTACGAAGTCGTTAAACCTCCACCGAGCTCACGCCGGGATGAGGAATACTACAGTACAGGTACAAAAACATGCAAAACATATATAGATAAAAATATACAAACATGAAAAAAGTACAAAAATAAAATATACAAAAATACAAAATAAAAAAAACATAATAAAAATAAAGAAATACAAAAACAAATAAAAAAATAAAAATAAAAAAAATACAAAAATATAAAAACAAATTAAAATACAAAAATACAAAAACATACAAAAATTATATCGATAAAAAAATACAAACATGAAAAAGTACAAAGATAAAAAACTAAAATAAAAAATGTGCAAAAATAAAAAGTGCAAAATAAAAAATGTATTTAAAAAATCAAATAAATACAAAAAATACAAAAACAAATGCAAAAATAAAAAAACTTACAAAAATAAAAATAAACATACAAATTAAAATAAAAAAGTAAAAAGTAAAACAAATACAAAAATAAATACAAAAATAAAAAGCCATACAAAAAGTAAAAAATACAAAAAAATGACAATTGAAAAATATGTAATTCCAAGAATATACATTTTAAAATTAAAAAAACATACAAAAAATAAACAAATGATAATAATAAATGCAAAAATATAAAATAAAGACACAAAAATAAAGATACAAATATAAATAGATACATTTACAAATATACAAACATTTTTAAAAAAGGAAGTTATAGTAGTTTTTCTGGCTGAGCTTAAAGTCAGAGTTTGCTTAAACTCATGTTTTTTAAACAACACGTTTTTATGATTCTCTAATTTTGACTTCATGTGGTGGGATAATACCTGTTGTAAAAATAAATTATACTTTTACACAAATCAAGAAGCAGTTTGTGAAATAAAAGTTTAAAAATCTGTTGAAAATTACAGGAAGTAGAGAGTTCCATTTTCAATTTCCGCGCAAGAACCACATTTTTCTGATACTTTAAATCTGATTTCAACAAAATAAAGGCGATTTCTTATATTTTTAATTGTCAAATAATACTATATGTGTATAATGGAGGAGTTTTGGAATTCCCCAGCGTGACGTTATGATTTCCAACCAGGAAGTAAAATTTAAAACATAAAAACATATCTAAACTGGGAATGAAATGGTAAATGTGTTGGTAAACTCTTAGATATAATGATGTAAAGTGTGTTTTAGTGAAACGAGCCCCTGAACTGTCCCAGGTCCTTTAAACGTGCGTCTGCTTTAGGCACTTCCTCGTCTAAACTGAGGCGACAATTTTATGGTCCCGGGTCTTCAACTCTCACCCGCTCCAAACGCTCATTAAGATCATCTGGAGGAGGCTAACGCGAGCTAACACGAGCTAATACATGCTAACACATGCTAACGAGAGCTAACACGAGCTAACACATGCTAATGGGAGCTAACACGAGTTAACGAGAGCTAACACATGCTAATGGGAGCTAACAGGAGCTAACCAGACTTTTACTGAGAATGTCCGTAGTTAAAAGTTGCACTGTGTAACTTTTTGTTGGGGTTCTGTCACCTTCTTGTTTCTATGGAGACGTGATTAAACAGCTCGACCTGACGTTTGTTTACAGGTGATTTTACAGCTCAAAAATACAGAGAAAAACTTTATCTCTCTCTCTCCTCTCCTCTCCCGTTGCTCCTCGTTACCACCTTGTTCCCTCTCTCCTTTCCTCTCCCTCTCTCTCTCCTCTCCTGTTGTTCCTCATTATCTCCTTCTTTTCTCTCTCTCCTTTCCTCTCCCGTTGCCCTCAGTTACCTCCTTGTTGTCTCTCTTTCCCTCTCTCCCTTTTCTCTCTCTCCTTCCCTGTTGCTCGTCGTTACCTCCTTCTTTTCTCTATCTCTCTCTTTCTGTCTCTCTCCTGTTGCTCCTCATTACCTCCCTCTATTCTCTCTCTTCCTCTCCCTCTCCCATTGCTCGTTACCTCCCTCTTTTCTCTCTCTCCTTTCCTGTTGCTCCCGGTTACCTCCTTGTTGTCTCTCTCTTTTTCCCTTATTCCTTTCCGCTCTCTTTCTCTCTCTCCTCTCCCATTGCTCCTCATTACTAACCTTCTTTTCTCTCTCTCCTCTCCTGTTGTTGTTCCCTCTCTCTCTCCTTTCCCCTCTCTTTCTCCTTTCCTCTCCCATTGCTCCTCGTTATCACCCTCTTCTCTCTCTCTCTCTCTCTATCTCATTTCTTCTCCCGTTGCTCCTGGTTACCTCCTCTCTCTTTCTCTCTGTCCTTTCATCTCTCTTTCTCTCTGTCCTTTCATCTGTCTTTCTCTTCCTCTTTCTCCTGTTGCTCCGAGTTACCTCCTCATTCTCTTATTCTCTCACTCTCTCCCTTTCTTTCTCTCTCTTCTTTCCTCTCTTTCTCCCTCTCCTTTCCTCTCTCATTGCTTCTCGTGACCTCCTTTTCTCTGTCTCCCTTTCTCTCTCTTTCTCTCTTCTTTCCTTTCTTTCTTTCTCTCCTTTCCTTTCTTTCTCTCTTCTTTCCTTTCTCTCTCTTCTTTCCTTTCTTTCTCTCCTTTCCTTTCTTTCTCTCTCTCCTTTCCTTTCTTTCTCTCTTCTTTCCTTTCTCTTTCTTCTTTCCTTTCTTTCTCTCCTTTCCTTTCTTTCTCTCTCTCCTTTCCTCTCTTTCTCTATCTCTTCTTTCCTCTCTTTTTCTCTCTCCTTTCCTCTCTCGTTGCTTCTCTTTACCTCCTTTTCTCTGTCTCCCTTTCTCTCTCTCCCTCTTTCTCCCGTTGCTCCTCATTACCTCTTTCTTTTCTCTCCTCTCCTCTCCCGTTGCCCCCGGTTACCTCCTCGTTACCTCCTCGTTACCTCCTCGTTTCCACGGCAGCAAACGAGGCGCTCGGACCCTAATTATGCGTGAAGTTCGCTCTGTCAGTTATGTCCACATTTACATATTCCCCTCGTTGAAATAATCAGTCCAGTTTTTGGGTTTTTTATGGTTTTAATCGCAGTAAAAATCTACATAATATTTATTTTATTCTATCTAAAATATGATTTGCTGAAAGGTGGAAAAATAGTGCTGAAATGCCCTCAAAGAAAAGACAAACAGGATAAAACGTACACAAGGGTTCATATTTCCTCACAGATCTGAACTGAAACTTCATTTATTAAAACATTTTCAGTGAGAATAAAACAATTTAGAGTTAAAACTTTTCCCGTTGTGAGTAAAAATAAAACGTGCACATTGTTTAAAGGTCCAATATTACGCAAATGTGAGTTTTAAGTCGCGTTGTGATGTTGTTACCGCCTCAAATTAGATTAATTAGAGTAGATCAGAGTAGAGTAGAGTAGAGTAGAGTAGATCAGAGTAGATCAGAGTAGAGTAGAGTAGATCAGAGTAGATCAGAGTAGAGTAGAGTAGATCAGAGTAGATCAGAGTAGAGTAGATTAGAGTAGAGTAGATCAGAGTAGATCAGAGTAGAGTAGAGTAGATCAGAGTAGATCAGAGTAGAGTAGATTAGAGTAGAGTAGAGTAGATCAGAGTAGATCAGAGTAGATCAGAGTAGAGTAGAGTAGATCAGAGTAGATCAGAGTAGAGTAGATTAGAGTAGAGTAGATCAGAGTAGATCAGAGTAGAGTAGAGTAGATCAGAGTAGATCAGAGTAGAGTAGATTAGAGTAGAGTAGAGTAGATCAGAGTAGATCAGAGTAGATCAGAGTAGAGTAGATTAGAGTAGAGTAGAGTAGATCAGAGTAGATCAGAGTAGATCAGAGTAGAGTAGAGTAGATCAGAGTAGATCAGAGTAGAGTAGATTAGAGTAGAGTAGAGTAGATCAGAGTAGATCAGAGTAGATCAGAGTAGAGTAGATTAGAGTAGAGTAGAGTAGATTAGAGTAGAGTAGAGTAGAGTAGATCAGAGTAGATCAGAGTAGAGTAGATTAGAGTAGAGTAGAGTAGATTAGAGTAGAGTAGATTAGAGTAGATCAGAGTAGATCAGAGTAGATCAGAGTAGAGTAGAGTAGAGTAGAGTAGATTAGAGTAGAGTAGAGTAGAGTAGAGTAGATTAGATTAGATTAGAGTAGATTAGAGTAGATTAGAGTAGATTAGATTAGAGTAGATCAGAGTAGATCAGAGTAGAGTAGAGTAGAGTAGAGTAGATTAGAGTAGAGTAGAGTAGAGTAGAGTAGAGTAGAGTAGAGTAGAGTAGATTAGATTAGATTAGATTAGATTAGATTAGAGTAGATCAGAGTAGATCAGAGTAGATCAGAGTAGATCAGAGTAGATCAGAGTAGAGTAGAGTAGATTAGATCAGAGTAGATTAGAGTAGATTAGAGTAGAGTAGAGTAGAGTAGATTAGATTAGATTAGATTAGATTAGAGTAGATTAGAGTAGATCAGAGTAGATCAGAGTAGATCAGAGTAGATCAGAGTAGAGTAGAGTAGATTAGATCAGAGTAGATTAGAGTAGATCAGAGTAGATTAGATTAGTTTATTTGTTAGGGGAGAATGCAATTTTATAAAACACATGAACAAACATGAGCAAAATTGCCAGAATTAGCCAAAAGGCCACTTTTCATCTGTAGTCCCGTGGCCATGATGTCAAAAGGCAGATAAAACTGATACAAAGAAAAACATTGTTAAAACAGAATTAGACACTGACAACACAAAGATGAAACAGACAACAAATATTTACAAAAACATATCATGGACACAAAGCTCTGGTTTTTAATGCTGGCAGCTGTATGTATTTACCTTCCATTCTCTTAAAGGTTTGTGAAGGTTTTATATGAGGTTTGTTTTTTAATAACTTCAGGTCAACATAAGTTAGCACATTTATGAAAATCTGACCATCTTAATAAACCAAACTTTTTCAAGATTGTACAATGGTGGTAATGTTTAGTTTTCAATGATCTTAACGTGCTCTGATTCGCTTGAGATCAGCTCGTTAAGCAATAATGAAGTAGTTTGAGAGTAAATGAGAGTAGTTTACGTTTAAAAAGGAAAACACCATCTAAACATCTGATTGTTAAATATATTTTAACTGTCAAAACATTCCCCTTGGTTTTCTAGGAGAGATGCACCGATACCACTTTTTTGAAAACCGATACGAGCACGAGCACAATCATTTCTGCCGATACCGAGTACCGATACTTTACCTTTATCTTAGAAATGCCCAAAAAATATATATTTAATAAACCAGAAAAAAACAACAAACAACCCTGATATTCCCTCTATTCTCCAGGCTGCGTCCCCTCAGAAGAACTTTGAACTTTTCTTTCATTTTATTATTTAATTTAGCTTTGATCCAGAGTGAGAAACGTGATTTAATTTTTTCAGATGTGGTCATGAAAATTTGACAATAAACTTTTTGAATCTCGATTATAATGTGTTTAATGCAGCTTTGCGCACATCTGTTTACGTTTTACAGAAACTAAACTTAAAACCACATGGTTCATTTGCATACAGCTCATTTGCATACAGCTCATTTGCATAAACAGTATAAGCGCTGAAAAAAAAAAACACTCGTGTCCTGATGCTTCAGCTCCTGTGGGACTAAAGGACTCGACTCAGTGGAATATGAGTGTTCTCTCTGTGACAGAGGATGTGCTGCTGATGGTGAGTCTGTTCTGTGCGTATGTCACGTTGGACTCGGGCTGAGCGATATGGACCAAAAAATATATCTCGATATATTTTGCTATATCTCGATATCTTTACAGGAAAAATACAGCCCCCCCAAACTACTGCAAAAACAAAAAAAACAAATTTTATCTGATTAATATTCATTTAATATTAATAATATTTTACCCCTGAACTAACATCAAGGACCATGACGTCCACCCTCCTGTGGGCTCCACCTGCAGAGGGGTTCATAGGGGGTCAGGTGCTATGAGGATTGGGCAGTAAAACTGCCCCTGTGACCCAGCTGGATTAAGCGGGAGAAGATGGATGGATAATATTCATTTCGTACTGCACTTAAACACTCCTTTTTGGACCCTCACCACAGTTTAAGAACCTCTTCTTTAAGAGAACTTCCACTGGCACTTGACACAAAACTGCTTCAAAGTGAATAAAGTGCAGGATTTTAAACCTGTATTTTCAAACTCCAAACTGGAGTTTCATTCTCTTGTTTTAAAGTGGTATTTAGTCTCTGCACATTTACCAAATCAAACGCACATTGTGACAAACAGATTTATTTGGCATTTGGCACAGGCTGCAGAGAGAAGCCCCACACCCCCCACACACCGGGATGAGTTTAATGGCGACAGCAGCGGCGTTAATGAAAAATGATGCACTCAGTATTCAGACCTCGAGTCCGAGACAAGACCAAGACAAAGCTGTAGCTTTAGACAAGGAAGTCCAGCAGCACAGGGGTGTCTACTGTGGTGGGGCAGGTGTGGGTCCTGCTGTGGTGGGGCAGGTGTGGGTCCTGCTGTGGGGTTTTGAAGCAGAGTTTGTTCATATGAGTGACATCGGCCACACACGGAGCTCGTACACTGGAGTCGTGCACGGTCGGAGGTGTCATGTGGTTGCGCTCACTGTAGAGCCCTGGTCCTAGTCCTGGTTTAGTCCTGGTTTAGTCCTGGTTTAGTCCTGGTTTAGTCCTGGTTTAGTCCGAGGCTGAGCTCTCGGGGACTAGCAGGCGGAGAAGGGAGAAGGCAAAACAAGCGAAGCGGCGAAACCAGAAGTAAACGTAAACATTATAGCGATATATCGATATGTCAGAATTCATATCGAGTTTCAAAAATATCTCGATATATTTTAAATATCGAGATATCGCCCACCCCTAGTGCGTGGTATCGGCAAATGTTTAACGAGTACGAGTATATTGTATCGGGCGTCTCTATTATCTAATCTAGACTCATAATAAGTTTCCAATCTCCCCTAATTCAAACAGAAGTGTGTGTCTCAAGAATAACGGGAGAAAATAAATAAATACAGTATAAAAAGAAAAGCTTTTTAACAAGGGCCCCAATTTGTCAACTCCACCACTGTTAGAACAGATCAGAAAATAGTGTAATATGGGCCCTTTAAAGCAGCACTGTGTAACTTTTCTGGTGTTAGTAACTTTGTCTAAAATGTTTCGCAATACGGAATTAATCTTTTCTATCTTCATTAAACGTTTCCATCCTCAAGTTACAGCTCAGATCCGCGGAGAGGCGACGCCGCTCGCAGGCAGGACGTTGTTTTTCGAGGTATTTTTGAGCTCCAAACCCGCCTGTGATCGAATAAAACCAGAAAAGTCCCGCAGTGCAGCTTTACCGCGGCGACTTCTCTCTTTTAAACGGTTTAATGACGCTTTCATTCCGGCGCTTTTCTCCCCGTTTCTTCTCTCGCTCGCCGCCTCTTAACGAACGCACACAACACAATTACGTCGGCACAAACGCGGTGTCAGCGCAGTCGTCGCTCCTCTTCCCCCGTCGTCTCGTCACAATCGTCTTTTGTCTGAGCGAAATTATGCAAAAGCCGAACTTTAAATTTCCCCGGGCTCGAGCTTCACGTGAGGCCGGCGCCGCGAGAAGAGAGGAAAACACATGAAAAACAGGAAACTTTTGGGTAATTAAAGACGAGACGCCGAGTGTGTGTGGGCGAGAGAGGGAGAGAAAGACGGAGAGAGGGAGAGAGGGAGGGAGGGAGAGAGAGGGAGAGAGAGACCGAGAGAGGGAGAGAGGGAGGGAGGGAGAGAGGGAGAGAGGGAGGGAGGGAGGGAGGGAGAGAGGGAGGGAGGGGGGGAGGGAGGGAGGGAGAGAGGGAGGGAGGGAGGGAGGGAGGGAGGGAGGAAGGGAGAGAGGGAGAAAGGGAGAGAGGGAAAGAAGGAGGGAGGGAGGGAGGAAATTAATTTGGTTTCATGTAAAAAATTAAGTGGAAGGACAAAAGTTTTAAACAGAGCAAAGGAAAAAAGGAACAAAAACAAAACAAGGATTATGAATTTTAATTTCGAAATAAGACGCTTTGATTGGGGTTTAAAAACAGGGACTAAACCAGGACTAAACCAGGACTAAACCAGGGCTAAACCAGGACTAAACCAGGGCTAAACCAGGACTAAACCAGGACTAAACCAGAACTAAACCAGGACTAAACCAGGACTAAAACAGGATTAAACCAGGACTAAACCAGGACTAAAACAGGATTAAACCAGGACTAAACCAGGACCAAACTAGGACCAAACCAGGACTAAAACAGGACTAAAACAGGACTAAACCAGGACTAAACCAGGGCTAAACCAGGACTAAACCAGGACTAAACCAGGACTAAACCAGGACTAAACCAGGACTAAAACAGGATTAAACCAGGACTAAACCAGGATCAAAATAGGACCAAACCAGGACCAAACTAGGACCAAACCAGGACTAAAACAGGACTAAAACAGGACTA